>JADBJO010029658.1:5000-10000 GCA_016801955.1 Conus betulinus
TACTGTTCCCTGACTCATTGTGTATTTACTTTCTGTTTAAAATGTGTTTAGATCCCCGCCTGCAGTCGTCTCTCTTCGCAACAAACTTAGATTCCCGTGAGAAAAGAAGTTGGGCTTTAAATAATTTGTAAGCTGTGTATGTTTGGAAATGGCTTTTGTTTGGACAAATCAAGGTTAGAAGAAATAAATGCTTTCTTGCATGATTTTAAGAAAAGATCAATTTTATGTAGGTGGCAGGAATGGGATTTTCATATTAAGAATAGCGATAGATTTTGCATGTACAGAAAGTGTGGTACGGTTCCTGATACGAAATGCATGTATTACTAAATTTAAAAAGACATTTGAAAATTATATTGATTAGGTTCAGACTTGGTGTCTCAGAAATCGCTGGACATTACTATCAATATCGATTCCATAATGACAATGATTTAATATGCCCAGTGTGTATAAACGCTAAAGAGGATGAGGTTCATTTTGCTTTGTGTTGTCCAGCACTAAGTATCAAAGACACAAACAATACATTCCTGCAAAATTTCATGAATGTCCAAACCTGTTTTGACTAAGTTTTACTTTTTTGCATGTAAACATAAATGAGCCATCAAAAAGTTATCGTTTTTTTGTACAAGCTTTTCAGGTGCGTCAAATTGCTATCTCGTAAAGCCCTATCTTTAGCCTTATATCTTGTTAAAAAATAAATGAATGAAAAAAGTCAAATGATTGTTCATTACTCAACTTCATGAGAGGCAATGGCTTATACATGAATAAAAAGAAATCCAAATCTGAAATCTCTCTCTTTTCTCTGTCTGTCTGTCTGTCTGTCTGTCTGTCTGTCTGTCTGCCCCCCCCCCCCCCTCTCTCTCTCTCTCTTCATGTGTGTGTGTGTGTGTGTGTGGTGTGTGTGTGTGTGTGGTGTATGTGTGTGTGTGTGAGTTGCATGAATCTTAGTTACTGTGTAAAACGTAGCTTATAAGATATGAAGTTTGTCAAAAGGCCAGCCAAAGAAACGATTCTGCCAGAATGTGATTAGAAATGGCCAAATAGCAGGTCAATAGAATATTGTGAAAGGGAAGTTCAGAAGACTTACTGTCAAAAGTCATATAAAAATACTCCCAAAGACAGGTTTTGAAGAAAAAAAAAAAGGCTAAAACACAGGTCACAGAGGCATGGTCAAAACATAGGCCTTAAGAATTATGTCAGGGAGATCAAAGAGGCATCGTTCTAGTGCAGATCAGGAAGACAAAAACGTCAAAAGGATGGTAAAAAAACCCGTATTGTTAAAAGCAGTATAATAAAACAGCATGTCCAAACGATATCGTCATAAGCAGATCCAAAAGATATACAGTCAAAATCGGGTAAAAGGAGAGATCGTCTAACGGCACATCGACATGGTCAAAAGACAGGTCAAAAGAAATACTGTTAAAAAGCAGGTGCTCTGAGCTATCACGAAAAAAAAGCAGGACAAAACACACACAGTCAATAACGCCGGTGAAAAAAATAAATAAATAATAAAAGAAACAAACACAGAACGTTTATGATACAAAAACACACACTTCCTGTTTCTTGAAAACATGGCGGCACTGGCGGATCGGCAATTCGGTCAATGGACCACTGCACGCTACATCGAGATGCCATGAGACCAGTCTGGACTATTGAAGGGTCTGATGATGGATCGCCAGAGCCATTGTCTTTGAAGTAAGAGGGTCCAAGGCCACCTTACTGTAATGATGCTTTGGCACATCATACCAAAAAATACATCATCAGGCTCATTGCTCAAAAGAACACAAAAGACAGATGGAGAAAAAGGGGCGAAATAGTGGTAAAAACTAGTTAAGAGAGATGTAACAAATAATTTTTTAAAAAATAGAAACAAACCTTGAAGAAGAAAAATATGAAGAAATGAATGTGAAGAAAGAACGAAGAAAACATAGAGAAATAAAAACAAATTAACATAACAGAGAGAGAGAGAGAGAGAGAGAGAGAGAGAGAGAGAGGCAGACAGACCAGACAGACAGGCACAGGCACAGAAAGAGAGAGAGAGAGAGAGAGAGAGAGAGAGAGAGAGAGAGAGAGAGAGAGAGGTGCATAAAAAATGCAGAAAACGAAAAGTTGACAAGAAAGAAAGGTAAAACATCCGAAAGAAAGAAAATAAGAGGCGAATAAAATAAGATAGAAAGGGACACGAAATAAAAAGAAAGAAAAAGCAGAAAAAAAAGCGAACATGACATAAACATCACGAAAGAAAGAAGTATGAGAATAAAACAAATTCCAGAATAAATAGACAAAACAGAAAGTCAAAAGACAGAAAATCAAGTAAGTGAAAGCAAATAACAGAGAAAGAACGAAAGAAAGAAAACAAGAAAGGAACAAGGAAACAAAAAATGAAGACAGCAATCAATGGAAAAGAAATGGGGAAAGTACAGAAGCTACAGAAAAAAGTGAAAACAGACGGAAGGAAAAACAAAAAAATGAAGAGAGCGACAAACAAATGAACCTAGACAGACAGACAAACAGACAGACCGGCAGACAGACAGGCAGACAGCCAGCCAGCCAGCAGATGGATATTATATTATATATATATATTATATATATATAGAGAGAGAGAGAGAGAGAGAGAGAGAGAGAGATAGAGAGATAGAGAGATCGATAGATAGATAGATAGATATAAACACAGTTAGACAGCAAGAAAAGTAGAAAGGAAATTTTTGTTTTTTTTTAATCAAAAGAAGGAAACAAGACACATATGTGTATGCGAAACACAAACAAAGAAAAAAAAAAGGAGGGGGGGGGGGGGGGGGGGGGGGGGGGGGGGGGGGGACAGAAGAAGAAATTTTAAAAAAAAAAACTCAAAGAAAAGAAAAAAAGAAAAAAAAAAAGAAATGAAAGCAGGCAAGAGCGGAGGCGTGTACGAAAGAAACAAACATGAAAAGACACAGACATGGAGAAGACCCCAAGAAAGAAATAAAAAAAAAAGAAACAGAGACAGAATCGCAGAATGAAGGAGAGAGAAAAAAAAAAAAACAATAAAAAACAAAAACAAAAACAAGAGCTCCGGTGCTGCAGAGCAACAAACAAAACCGTACCAGACCAAGCAGCATCAACGACGGCAGGAATTAATGCCAGTTCCTTCCCTGCGCTGAACTTGCATCTTCAACTAGTGGAAGGTGAACAGCTAAGAACGAAAAACTTCTGGCTTATCTGAACTGCAATCGGGAGCAGCTGTCGTAAGTAGGGGGCGTAACTCCCGCATACGGCTTCCTTGAGAGTGAGCATGTTGCAGTTCACGTGTACTAACAAATCGAATCAAGATAAGACGACATTCATCTTGCTTGTATACACTGAAATGAGTCTACAACCCCAAGTTACGTGTGTGAACGTCCCGTAATGTCTTGCCCACTCATAAAAATCCGTCACCATCTTCTTTTGGAAGAGAAGGTGGTTTGGCCGTTGGTAAGGATGACACGAATAGCATGCATCGAACAAATGAAAATACGAATGAGAAAATTGATCGACAGAGTGGGTGACACGGGAAAATGCTGAATGCAATGCGAGCAGGCAGCCCGTCGATTGGCTCTACCACGGTAGGCAGCTTGTTCCATAACGAAAGTGTGCATTGTAAAGCTCTCAGAATGTGGTCTCGTGCCGAGGGGTACTGTACACTACTCTTAATGAACGACCAAAAATAAAGAAATAGATTAAAAAAAAAAAAAGATACATGACAAAATAATTAATGACGATGATAACAACAACAACAACAACAACAATAATATGATGATGATGATATAATAATAATAATAATAATATAATAATAATAAAGATGCTGCTGCTGCTGATGATGATGATGAACATTTAAAAAAAAAAGAAAAGCTGAATTAGAAAACAGATTGTTTCAACTTCGATGATAACAACAACAACAACAAACACAATAGCTAGTGCTTTTTTCATGGAGAAAAGCTGAACTAGAAACTATGTGACGGACCATTTGCGTCCGGTCTCAAATTGTGGGGTCTATTCTGAAGCGGCATAAGTTTGCCTGTTCACCTGCTTACCTAACAGCTACTCGCCCGCGAGGATTCCCTTTCAGTCTCTTCAGATTTGCCGGCCTGCAAACATCTCCACGGTGCCGAAGAGAGACTGGCACCTTAGCTTTGATGGTAGTCTAGGATGTGCGACTTGTTATTAAATGGCAGTTAGAGTTTAGAATCAGTGGGGTTGGTTTATATGCCACAGGTGGTTTCCCGTTCCTAGTGAAGGCCTAAAGCATGTGTTTATTTCCTTTGATTGATCTTGTGATTGACAAGACTTGACGAGACATAGGTTGACTGTAAGAAGCTGTGGTTAGTGAATGTGTGAGTCGAGAGGTGGATGAGAAGAATGGAGTGAGTGGATGGATGAGAGAATAATTATGTCTATTCATATATGATCGGGGGAAAGTGATCAAACCAAACCAATGTATTATTGAAAAGAAACCTTGTTTATCTTTCTTTAAAGTATTATAGTGATGTGAATGTTGGTAAGCTCTGGAAGTGAAGAATGACTTTTTTTTGTATATGAATTATTGGAAAATGTATTCTGATCCCTATTGTGGACACGTCAAGTGATGATGATGTAGAAAAGTAAAATCATTCTTCTCTTGAAAAAAAAAAAGGACAAATGGAAATCGTTCCTTTATCTGTAATAATTGAATTCTTTGTATTTTTAAAAGGGGTACGTGAGGAAATCTTTTCTTCAACCTAATCACCCATGGTGCTAACCGATGATTTTTTCTATTGTAATGTACCCATCGTATTGAAACCTAGTAGACTATATTATGGGTATTTTTCCCCCCATATTCCGGTTAAATGTATTAAGTGAAGAGTGACTTCTAGTGGCAAAACGGGACGATAAATATGTAGCTAGAAGACTAAGTGGCCGATGTAGTTAACCAGTTCCCCAGATATCGATGAGGCCCCCGAGTCCGGCCTGGAACTGAGTACCACCGGAATCGGGGGTACAGCCCGCGC
>JADBJO010029658.1:17500-18781 GCA_016801955.1 Conus betulinus
CGACGACGACACTTATAATAATAATGATGATGATAATAATAATAATAATGAAACACATAATGATAACAGCGTAATAGTAAAATTATTCATAAAAAAAACCGATAATAATGTTCATAACAAAAAGAAGAACACCAATAATGGTATATTTCGGAGCTTATGACAACTACAGCACTTCTAAAGGTGCCACGGTTGCTTTCTTTCACAATAACGTTGTTCTGCCTGTATGCATTTTCAGATATTCATCATATTGTCGATGCTTGTTGAGAGCTGTGGATTTGTGTTGTCCATGCCCTTAAAGACAAGAAGAAAAGTTAAAGCTTCTGAAACGTGTGGAGATGCGCGAGGAAATGGTGTGTGTGTGTGTGTGCGTGCGTGTGTGTGTTGCGCACGCACATGTGCAAGTTCTGTTGTATTCCTGAGTACATATACGTGCTCGAACATGTGTGTGTGTGTGTGTGTGTGTTGTGTGTGTGTGTGTGCACGAGCATACGCCATGGTAGGCGCACAGGGTGTGTGTGTTTTGCGCGTGTGTGTGGTATGGGAAACTGACGACTGCTGAAAGAGCAACAATTCTCTGGCTGTAAGTCTGACACTTAGTCCATAAAACACTCTACAAAAATAGGACAGAAGGGAAAAAGAACAGGAAAAAAAAAGAAAATGGGGCAAAACACCGGAAAAAAAAAAACAGTAGCGGCTGATCCACAAGCCATTTTCTGAATGTAACAGGGATTCACTGACATCTCTATAGGACACAACCAAATGGAATTCCAGACTTGACCGACTTTCTATGCTCGGAGGCGTCGGCCCGTGAGACGGCATGGTAAAGGCTGTCTCTGGTGGTATCGACCAGACAGAATCTATACAAAATTGATGGAGTTCTCTTCAGGTGGAGAGAAAATCACCAAAACGTAAACGTTTTTCTTCTGTTGCGAATGATAGTAATCTATGTCGTGTTAAAAAATCTAACATGTGATGGACGGTGGGTGTGTTGTGGGTGTGGTGTGTGGGGGGGGGGGGGGGGGGGGTATTTACAGTATATCACAAAGTATAATCAACTAAATAACAGAAGGGAATGTTAAACGTTTGTTGATTGATACATTTGTAAATTGTGCAGTATTAGGTGCGGGTCGAAAATATTAGTGTCACTCTAACATGTACACAAAACATTATTGTTTTTTTTAAAAAAAAGTGGTCTATCAAATACTTATCACGTAACAAATCTTAATTTCATGGAGAAGTAGTCTCTCAAATGCCTACTTTTCCTATATCATTTTTTGTTGT
>JADBJO010029659.1:0-18780 GCA_016801955.1 Conus betulinus
GGAGTTAACGTTGTACTTTCTGTTTTGTAAAAACCCGAAAACAGCATCATTTAAATGTTCCTGTAAAACATTGCCTTTTGGGTTTGATGAAAATTTTGAAATGAGTTCCAAGACAAAATGGGAACAGATTGAACATGGGACTCATGAGTCTTGTCACACATTCCTATAGGCATTATTAATTCAATAGTTCGAACAGATATCACAAACACATATCATACAATGAGAAATATCAACTTCTGGCCCCTAGCTCATCAAATTGAGTATGTAATACTAAGAACATTTTTGATTCTTCTGGATATTCCATGATGTCACTGTTTCAATTTGAAAAATTGGTCATTTTTCCCCCCCCCCCACCCCCCCCCCCCCCCCTCCCCCTGTGAAAAAACTTATATTGTTTGACTTTTCGGTGAAGGAGTTACCTTTTTCTTTCCTACCAGATCACGGCCATGTAACAACCCATTGTGCAAGCGTTGCCTGTCTGGAAGTGGTGAAACCATGGTATTTGTTCTCCCCGCTCCCCTAACCCCATCCCCGACCCCATATATGCTACTCCCTGGACAGTATTGGGTATGCCTGACCCCCCCCCCCCCACCCCCCTTCCTTTCCCTGCCTAGTTTGTTCCCCCACCACCATGGATCTCATACATGCAAGTACAGGCAACAGATGATCACCCATAACTAGTGTCAAAATGCAAGAAAAAGTAAGAATTAAGGTAGTGTAGCAAGCATCATGATGAAAGTTTGCCAGGCAGGTGATGGAAATTGGCCATTTAGAAAAATACCAATAAGGAATTTTCTTACTTGGTGGGGACTAGGATAGATAGAGACATCGATGACGTATCTAAAAATACCTTAAAAATGTGAGTACTATGCTTGTGTTTTGTATAGTGTTCTTGTTTCGTTGTTGTTTGTTTCAGGTTTTCATTACCGTTTCCTTTCTTCGTGTGTGTTACTGGTCGATGGGTGTTTGATAACTTTCTGGACTGAGGATTTGAGAAATGAAATGTGCCGGTAAATGATCAAGGCTTTTGTTTCGTTTCCTGTTTACTCTAGAAAACCGTTAATACTTTTAATTAGTATTGTATAGTTTTTTACATACTTAGAGAAGAAAAACAGCTTTCAAGGCTAAGTCATTCACCTTACAGAATTAGCTAAAAGCCCACTTTCGTGACTAACCCCCAGTCTCTTGAGAGAGCCCTTGTCCCCTGTCACCCGTGCCGTTACCAGGGCAGCCCCTCGGCTTCCTTAAAAGTGTGTTATTTTGTCCTGTTTTGGGAAACTTTTTCACAAGTGTAGTGAAGTAGCCGTGGCAGAATATGTCCAAATAAATTGAACTCTTCTTAAAGTTCCAGTGAGCCGGGACTCTTATTTGGATCATGGGACATCTGTTTTTTAAAAGTATTATTCACAGAACAGACATTTGAATAACTAGCTTTATTTATAGAGGTTCCATTGATTTATAAATTGCTGGTCTGGGGTTGAAAAAAAAACCATATAAGTGCCTCCCACTGGCTGAGCCCCCCCCGCAGAAAAAGTATGCTATAATTGTTTATTCTATTACCCTGGAAAAAATGAAATTTTGTTTTGTTCGTTCTTTTGTTCACTGGTGCAATAGTACAGCAACTGGGAAAAAAAAAATCAGAGAACCCGATTGCCAAGCAGCCAGTATAAATAAAAAAAAAAAAAAGATTGTTGAGCATTTTTTTTTTTAGTAGCAAAAGCTACTGTCTGGTGTTGATTATCCAATGGTGATAGTAATGTCTTGTAGGCTTACATGTTGATGGATTTCCAGTGGCTGTGTGTTTTTTTTTTTTTCTCTTGTTGACCTATTTACTTCATTTATATTTGCTGGGCTGTTTCTGTCAAATGACTCAAAGGTTATGTTCTTGTGGATTTCTGAATTTGCGTTTGTTTGATTTCATTTGTTAATATGATGAGAGTATAAGAAAACTCAAAAGCCCTATCGACATCAGCTATTTACAAAAATAACGTTTGGGGTTATCTTTGCCATTAGGGATGCGTAAGGCAGATATTTTTGCCGTTTTTTGAGGTGTAAGACTAAGTATAGTTATCTTGGCATTTCTTAATGTGTTTTTAGTTGATTGAAATCACGTTATATAGCCATTTGATGTGTTTATGCTGTCCAGCTGTTTTCCTCATTTTGTTGTGTAGGGTGGACAACTTGTGCAGACAACACAACTGGAGCTGCCGTCAAATCTTGAACAAGTTCCTGCAAACCATGGATGGTGATGGCCACAACAGTATTACTGCTTGTAGCTGTAGAAGAGAGAGAGAGGGAGAATGTGTTGTGTGTGTGGGATGGGATAGTAGGGGATTGAGTGGAAGGAAAGGGGAAAGGAGTGTCGTGAAAACTGACGATAAAATAGTTTTTGTCCACATGAGCTAACGTGCAAAGTACTTTTTAGCTTTGAAGTTAGCGGAACATTAGTTTACCTAAAAAGAAAAACTAATTTCAAGAATGGTAGAACTAAGTATTAATTTACTCAGTGAGTTGATTTCATTATGGTGAACGCCCTGATACGGGCTTAGTGGTTGGCCTGGGCTATAAGCAACATTCTCTTTTCTTGCTCTCCAAGCCAGACCAGCATGTAAAAATTGTGCTGAAAACCATTATACAAAATGTGACAAGAGAGATGCGTAGCATTCATGTAGAACACCAGGTCACATATATGATAGAACTCTAGTGAAATTGCCACATACACATTTTTGCATGAGAGAGTGGAAATGTGTATGAGTGCGTGAATGAAGTGTGTGTTGTGTGTGTGTGTGTTGTGTGATAGAGAGAGAGAGAGAGAGAGAGTTGGATGAGAAGGATCCCACAGGTTGATCCCTGGCAAGCTCTTTAATTGCTAACAGTCATAAAAGCCCAGTTCGTGTATGAGCAGAGCCAAAACCCAAACCTTTCTATGTGCAGACATCATTAATGTCCTGTAATGTATTGACAGAAACAGATGTGTAGTTTTTTTAATTGAAATGTGTTGGATATTCTGTTATTAGTGTATGGACAGACGTGTGCCTATAATTGCAGTGTGACTGTGTGGGGGTAAAAGAGACAGAGACAGATGTGGACATTTTGATAGAATGCCTGAAATTACAGAACGGGGATTTCCAGGCAGTGAAAAGAAGCTTGCAAGCGCTGGCTTCAGTGTTTCAATGCTGATGGTAAGGTCTACAACCTCTGTGTGTGTGTGTGGTGTGTGTGTGTGTTGTGTGTGTTGTGTGTGTGTGACAGAGAGAGAGCGAGAGAGGGAGAGCATGACTCCACATACAGTAACAAATGAAAGGATAAGAGCTATTGAATGCTTCATTGCTTACTGCTCATATTTTGCAGTATGGTTCTCAGAACAACTTTTAATGAAATTGTTAGGGGGTCACTTGATCTTGACAAAATACTTAAAATACTTTTAATACACTGTACAGCATACAAATATGTTGAAGAACCTACTTTTCTTTGGTCGTCATAGTCTGTCAGTCTTCTTGGGACAAATCTTACAACACATCTTTTAAAGTGGCCTTTTGCATAACATAATGCATTACACATCTGCTGTTTTAATTAGATCTGCCTTTTGTCACTGTTAGAATGAATGAATGGATGGGTGTACATGGGTGTGAGGGCAATGTGTGGTGAGGAATGATTTCAGATAGGGGTTTGAAAGAGTTTGTGAGCAATTGTGTACATGTATTCAAGAGTGAATGCTTAAACAGATATGGTAAAAAGTTGGTTTGAACTGTTGGAATTATCTGCCCCATCATTTTAAGCAGTTGTAGTAGTTTTGTAAATTGAGTGTAGTGTCTGTAATTCCCTTCTTTAAACATTATCCACTGAAATACCCTGTGAAAACATCAGGAAAATGTTGACAGCAGTCCCAAAGCAAAAGCTGGTAAAATTAATAGATATTGGACATGCACAGAAAAGGATGCTGTTTGTGATATCTACTGAAAATGATCCGATCGATCAACCATACTAGTTGATAATACATCATAGCAATCTTGTAATGATGTAAAATTCTGAAATTGATCCAGAAATAACTTCAGGAATTTAGCCTGTTATGAGATCTGCTGAAATAAGAAAATCCTCAGAAATTGAATGTACTCAGAAAATGACCTGATAACTAGTACTATTTTAGTGCAGTTACCTGTATCATGTGTTCAGATGACTCTGGGATTGCTGAGTGGTCAGTTGCTGACATTGACATAATTCTGTGGCACAGCTTACTAGTTATCTACATGCTTTTGTGTGTGTGTGTGTGGTGTGTGTGTGTGTGTGTGTGTGTGTGTGTGTAGGGGATTCCAAAGAGTATTTTCGCAGAATTGGAGGCCTGCATCTTGTCTACAAACTGCTTTCTGCTGATGTCCCTGACTATGTCCTGCAGGCTGCTCTCTTCTGTTTGGCCTGTGCTATTGAGAATGATGGTTATAAACAGAGTTTGTGTGTGTGTATGTGTGTGTGTGTGTGTGTGTGTATGTGTGTGCGCTTGCATATGTGCATGTGTGTGTGTGTGTGCGTCTGTGATTATTTTACCTTCCACATCAAGTTCCTAGAAACTGTTGTACGAACATGGTGGTGCCCTCCAGACGGGAACACCCGCTCACACAGGCTGCACTATTAAGCAAGTATTGATATTAGTAGGGGGGCTTTGTAGATAGTGTCATTCTGACCTGTGACAATGTGCAACAGATTAGAGATTTAGCAAGCTATCCACTTCGTCCTGTTATTCATCCAGGAATCGTTTGGTCTATGTCTTAGTGCTATGTAACTACTGTCCCTTGGGGTGCAGGTAGATTTCAGCTCTCAAAACACAGAAACTAATTTTGATCCAAGCCGTGAGTAGCTGGCAGACTCCTGCATGATCCCAACCAGTTGTGTGAGCTGGTTTTGGTTGAATAGGAGCACCCAAGTAATTTATACTATTGCATTAGGGAATTTTAATCAGCTAACAAGTTTCACGCGGCAGGATTCATTATTGTGGTATTCATTGCTGCAGAGCAGTTCAGTGTAGGTGCTTTGATATGTCACACAAGGTAAACTGATGCATTTAATTTTCTCTGTATGGACTGATGATTCCAGTGTTCTGCCAGAATACGCTGACCAAAGTGGAGATGTTTGAGTTTCTTCACAAGGTGCTTACAGAAAAGAAGAGAGACAAGAAGTGGCTACAGGCAGCCACTTTTCTGGTCGCCAACCTTGTGGGCAACAACAGTATGGAAGACTTACATCATCTTATACATCTGTCGTGTCTGCATGTGTGTATGATGCGGAAAGACACACCATATTGTCCTTTTAAACTGAGAAATCGGTGACAGCTCTAGAAGATTTTCAGACCTTTATTTTGGACTCAGGTCTTTAATAGGTAAAGGAAATGAAAGAGACTACTATCAGGAGAATGTTGCTTTGTGCCTTTTTGTCTGCTGTTTTAAATGTTTGAAGTAGACACATTTGTTAAGAATTTACTTGTCTGTTTCATATCAAACCGGCATTACTTTACACCGTGTTTTGTGTGTTTATTTGTATTTTTCCTCCTAAACAAGTTAAACCGAGCCTTTGAGCTGCTTGTATAAAAAAAGAGTTCTTTGTATTATTGGGTATTGTATTGCATTGCATTGCATTGCCTTTTACTGCAGTGCATTGTATTGTGGAACTTCTGGACACAACAGATTTCTTAATGTGAAATTGGGGCTGGTGTCAATGGGAAGGAAGTAGATTATGCTTAGGACAGTTGCCATGGGATCTTTTATGCGCTCAACAGGCATTTGTGTGTGTGCGTGTGTGTGTGTGTGTGGTGTGTGTGTGTGTGTGTGTGTGTGTGTGCGTGTGTGTGTGTTTGTAATTGGGAGTGGTATGATTTTTGCATGGAATCGTTTTTGCTTTTTGTAATGAATACTTCTGTACTGATGATGATGGTGTTGTCCTGTTGCACTGATAATGTTGCCTGGGATGTGGCTGCAGGTGCAGGCCAGAAGCTGACCAAGGAGAGTGGAGTGCTGGCTGACCTCCTCAGCATCTTTAGGTATGTATCTTGACTATGCCGTTGTTTAGTCACCACTTTCAATCCACAATCATAACGCTACCAGTAACCTACAATTTAAAGTTAATGATATATCTTCGCCCACTCTATAGGCCTCTCCTTCCACAATTACTGCCAACAGTGTGAAGTCTTCAGGTATATATTGCGTCTATGCATTCTGTAGTCTCACACAGTCACTATGCTAACATCAAACCATTGTCTTCAAGAAAATGTTATATCCGTGTTATTTCCTGATCCACTTCACAATAGTGCCATTACCCAAAAAATGTCTTCAGGTTTGAATTGTCTGTGCCATTCATATTCCCTCTCTAAATATTGTGTCTAACACCATTCTCTTTTCTTCTCTGGCCACAATACTGCACTACCAATAACACGCCATCTCTTGGTATATGGTGTATCAGTGTCATCCATTCTCCTCTCTTGCTACAGTTACTACACCACCAGCAACCACCATCTTGTTTTGATTTTGTTCAATACAACATTTAAGCGAGCATCAAACATTTTTTTTCACTATCATTCACTGGTGTTTTACCAGTTAAGGTAATGGAGAACTGACAACATCAGGCCCATGTTCAACGTGATGACTCCATTTTTGTTTGACCCTGTGTTGACTGTGGAAAATTAGAACACTGTCTTTCTGGCACTTGCTCTCACCAATGGCTGTAACCATGCCACTGGTATTGTTTGTGCACGTTTACTTGAGTCAAAGATGCATATTGGTCAGTTTTTTTTTACTGATCTGTTTTACAAACATAAACATTCCTTGGTTTCCTCACATACTCATCCACATTCTTAGGAGTTAACAGATAACTGATTTGATGAAAGTTCGTTGGTGATTAATGAATGCAATTCATAAATGATTTGAAATGTTCTTTGAATTTTCAAGGTGATTTCATACAGGTATTAAATCAGATTCAGTTATGGATCAAAGCCCAGTAGGGATTGTCTCATTATACAGTGCACATAAAATTCACAACAATCATTTAAGTCCATCAAAATCATGGTACATACAAGAAATCAGATCAGGAGAGAATAACTGTAACTACACAGAGGTATGCAGTGTTGCACAGGTTTGCTATTTGACACATAAATAGGGAGGGTTACAGTGTTACGCAATTTCAACACAGGGAGATATGTAGTTTTTAGTGTTATTTGTTGGGTGCACAAAGATACAGAGACATGTACTATAACCCAAAGGGGTATGGACAGAGAGATAATGATTAGAAGAAATGTGCACAGTTATGCATAGAAATGTGGACAGTTTGTACACTAATACACAAGTGTGTGTATGAATGTATAAACAGTATGGCAGAGTGTACATACAGCAGAGGTTAGGACAGAGTGTATACTAATAGAATGAAGTGTAAGTGGAGTTTTGTGTATAAAAAATACAGCTAGGTGTGTACATTGTTTTAATGTTCCATACAAGCAAAAATGATACTTGAGTATTGATCGATATATCATAATTAGTTATCTATCTGATAAGTCTGTCTGTGTATCTCTCTACCTTTCTATCTGTCTGTATAAAATTAGTACTTCGTTAGTTATCTATTTGATAGTCCGTCCGTCTGTGTATCTGTCCACCTTTCTGTCTGTCTGAAAATACACATATGTATGTTTAGAAAAAAAAAAAAAAATTATGTAGTATTGTCCTGTATTGTATGGTATTGTACTGTGTTCTGTCATTGTGTTTTTGTTATACTGTGTATTACTATTCTTGCTGGTTTGTGTTGTGTTGTATGGTAATGTAAGTATTGTGTTTTAGTTTTGCACAATGTTTTCGTGCATTCTTTTGCATCATTTAAACTTTATTTTGCATTGTATTCATTTTGTTTAGTTTGTTTTTTTTTGTGTATGTAATGCTTGTACTGGGATGCTCGGCATAACACTGCATGGCATTACATTGTATTGAGTTAAAAAAAAGTGTTATTGAAAAAAAAGCCACCTCCTTTGTATAAAGAAAAAGGCCACCTGTGTGTGTGTTGGGTGTGCAGGCAATGTGCAGAGAAAAGGCGGCAGAGCAGTGGTATGTGTATGGAAGATTTGGGCTTGTGTCTCTCTGTGATTCCTGCTCTCAGCCTGTGTGTCAACAACCCTTGCAATGGTAACATCCCAGTGTGTGTGCGTGTATGTGTATGTGTGTGAATGTGGTGTGTATGTGAGGGTGTGTGTATATGTGTGAGTGTGGTGTGCACGTGCTCTTGTGTGTGTGTGTGTGTGTGTGTGTGTGTGTGTGTGTGTGTGTTTTCAAACGGCATAAATGAGAGGATTGCTCCTTCGAAATGTACACAAACCAGGCGATTTTTAAAATCAGTGGTACTATTGTGGAAATCAGCGGATTTTTTTTCGCCTCATTTTTTTAAAGCCCATATGGCTGTGCAGAACATCGTAAGTGATGCTCCAGTGCCTTCCTAGGCAATCGCCTCAGTTTCAATTTCCATTGTTCACACACTTTTTCACACACTTCCTCCTGAACTGCCTCATTTCATGGCATTTTGCATTATGCCTCATTTGTATTATCTTACAGGCATGTGTGTATATACAAAACAAAACAACTTGATTGTGCAGCACAGACCTGTAACAATCCCCCGAAACTGAAAGAAGTTTGATTCCAGGCTTCATATTTATGTAAATCAATTTTTTCTGTCCCACCTCATTTCACAGCGTTTTGCATTATGCCTCATTTGTATCCCTTTAGAAATTTGTGTGTGTGTGTGTATGTGTGTGTGTGTGTGTGTGTGTGTGTGTGTGTGTGGTGTGCAATTGAGAATGGGGATTACCCAGAAAGTAGGTTCGCAAACTTTAATGTTTCAAGACTGAGTTTCTCAAAAAATTCTTTAAAAGTCACAGAAGATACTGAAGGGTTAAGGTTAGTTTGACTTTTCCTATGGTCAAAAATGCATTTGATTAGTCAGTTGACTTTTGTTTTTGAAAGATGAGTGTGCGTCGAAGGGGAAGGGGAATGTATAAATTGTGCCATAGTTTGATACTGATGAATGTTTCTCACATCCATGTTAGGGAAGGCAAGATAAAAAAAAGAACGAGTTGCATAAACCGTTAAGTTTAAGCTAGAGTCCCGGAGAATCAAGCACCCCAAATCACAGGCCCACCATTCATAGACCCTGCCTCTGGGGAATATCCCGTGTGGATCTGGGAGAATTTGGGTTGCACCTATTCATAAGATACCAAAAGGAAGAGTTTCCAGAATCAAGGCAGGCATGGAGTTCCATGCTAGGACAGTGAGCAGGGCTAGGAATTCCAAGGTAATTTTTAACTAATCTGGAGACCAGTAGATAAAAAGATCTACTAGTCCCCCCCCCCCCCCCCCCCCCTGCCAACTTCTACTTGCTCTCCTTTAGTAAAGAAACTGTTGATCGAAAGTAGCTACTGATTATGCAACAAGTCAGCAGTATAATTCACTGATGGCATTCTCTGCACACATACTGTTAAAGAGAAGAAAGTTTCAGCAGAATGCAGGCATAATACTTTGTCAGTGTGACCATTTGAAAAAAAAGATATTCAATCCATTTTCAGAAATGTTGGCTCATTCATCTTTTGACACCTTTGTCAATGTTATCTATTCATATTTCCTCTACCCCTCTTTTCCCCATCGTCTTAGAAACATGCACATGCATGCACACACGTTCTTCTCGGTCACTTTCTAAGTCCCACACATTGTTACAGAACCATTCTTTCACAACTCCGTGGTTAACCATACTGAGGCAAACTTTCATAGAGGGATAGTGCGCATTAGATTGGAAGGGGATATGTTACAATAAAGTTGTGAAATCAGTAAATTTGTGAATTTCCTGACATTTTCAGTAAATTCATGAACTTACTGTTTCACTCAGGGAATTCACAATTCCCTGTAAATTCCAGGAAATTCACGAATTTCCTGAAACAGGTCCAGTAATTTCATGAATTTACTGATCTCTCTTTCTCTCTCTCTCTCTCTCTCAACATATCTCTGCATGTTTGATTAGTAGAACGTATGACATTTGAGCATGTGCAAGATATTTATTCACTGAGGAACAAAACAACGTAAATATAAAATGAACAGCATAGATATCTACAGAGAAACAATTAAAACAGCAGAAATGTAATGCACATGTCCAGAAGTTTTATGAATCTCTCTCTCTCTCTCTCTTTCTCTCTCTCAAGGTCAGAGACAAAGGTAAGAAATGATGCGGTTTATCAAGCGCCACATAAAAACGGTTTAAGTGATCCGAAAAGTGTCCAGAGCGTCACTCTCTGCTCAACCACCCATGTACTAAGCTGAGCTAGCTTGTTCCTGCAAGTGGGGCTGCCATGACATCTTGAATTACACAAGACATTCACTTTGAAGCATTTGCAACGATTGTTCTGACATTGTTTCGGGCCATTGCAGTTGCATTTTGTGAAACCTTGTCCTCCTGTATGCGACTGGAATTTGACCTCCTATCTCAGCGTAACCGGGTTCTCCAGGTTAACGTCGTCCTCGGTTAGCAGTCTTTGTGGACAGAGATCAAACTGGGTTCTTAAATAACCAGTAGCCAAGATGCCCGCTCTCATGGTGATCCGGTAAAGGTCAGTTTCTGTGTCTCTGTTTACAGTGACACCTAAAATGTTCCGGGGATCTCCTTGACCTTGATCGACTAATGGAATGAGAACTGAGACATTATCCCCAGGTTCTCCCGCTTTGAGTTCAACCCAGCTTCTTTTTACCATCCGTTCTGCTTGGATTACTTGATTGTTGTAAGCTTCTGCACAGATCCGCTTGATTCTGGCACATCGCTCATTCAGTGAGTTTTCCTTCTCGCTTTCCGGTCCTTGAGCATGGGAAGTAGCCGGTCCTTGAGCATGGGAGATAGACAGTCCTTGATCATGGGAAGTAGACGGTCCTTGATCATGGGAAGTAGACAGTCCTTGAGAGTGGGAAGTAGATGGTCCTTGAACGTGGGAAGTAGACGGTCCTTGAACGTGGGAAGTAGATGGTCCTTGAACATGGGAAGTAGTCTGTCCTTGAGCATGGGAAGTAGATGGTCCTTGATCGTGGGAAGTAGATGGTCCATGAGCATGGGAAGTAGATGATCCTCGAGCATCTAGTGAGTCTTCAAAATTTGTCATTCCTTCCTCGCTTCGTTGAGAGTTTGAAGTATACGGTTCTTGAGCAAGTGGTGTTGGAGTGCTCCAATCATAGGGCTCCTGTAGTGTGTTGCTTTCTGTTGTGGATGGCTGCGAGCTGCTGTCTGCCAACAAAGCCAGAAGATCCTCTTCATTCTCAAGTGTGCTGAGAACTTCATGCGGGAGGGAGGATGAGGTCAGTCCAACGTGAGCATCTGCACCAAACAGAGCCGAGTAAGGGCAACGTTTGATCCCTGCATGGTGGGAAGAGTTTTTGTAGAATTGGATGAAATTAATTCCAGCAACCCAGTCGTCTGTTTGGTTGTCCGCGAGCCAGGACACCAGCATATCCTTTATGTCACAATTGGCCCGCTCAACAGATTCTTGGCTTTGGGGATAGTGAGGTTTCCTGTATCATGACAAGATCTGGCCAGAGGTCTTTTAATTCTGTAATCACATGCGCTGTGAATTCTGGTCCATTGTCACTTTGCAGAATGGCAGGTGCCCCGAGTAGAAGGAAGATATCCAAGAGCTGGCTTGCGACCTCATCTGGCCGCTTGCTTCTTATTGCGCGAAGAACACAGAATTTGGTTAAATGGTCCTGGTAAACCAGGATCCACTTGTAGCCATTTCTTGCCATTGACTGCATGTCGACCAGATCCACTTGGCTCCTAAATGCAAAATCTCTGCTTAGAATTGGTCAAACCACAACTCTCTTTGTCATGGGCCTTTTCTTTTGACATTCCACACAGAGAGACTTAAAAAGCTCTAGGGTTTTTTGTGGTGATGTTGGCATATTTTTTCTGTGTATCCTCAGTCATGTGGTCACGTCCCGCATGGCCCGTAGCCACGTGAGCACTCAGGATGACATCAAATGTGTCTTCGAGAGTGACATAGTAGAGGGGGTCTTCATCAGCATTGGCTCGTTTCCTAATCAGTTTTTCCACTGGTCCGCACTGAAGAACCTCGTACCTGTGAATAATAAAGAAAAAAACACTCCCTTGAAATGAACATGTTCTCTCTCTCTCTCTCAGTGTTGGACTGGTGGTGCTTAGACATGTGCGCCTGCGAGCGATTGTAGTTAGAGCAGAGAGTGTGAGTGTTGATGTTTGTTTTGTATTGTGAAGTCTTGTAAGTTTATCCCCATTAGGGGCACTCGCTATCCTGACAGGGGGTGGTGGTGTTCTTTTGACTTTTGACGATGAAAAGAAAGTGGGGTGGTGGGGGGGGTGTGTGTGTGTGTGATGTTGTTGTGCCTACTATTACTTATACTGCTACTTCTACTGACTGACTTGTTTGAGAAGATAGTGGTCTCTTCCTTTTGAGTGCCCACAATCAACAACTTGATTTTTCTGATTTGGTTTAGTCGTTTCGGTTCTTCCGACTGGTGTTTGATGATGCCGCTTTCACAGCGTCAGTGATCTTGGAATACTCTGTCTTCGTGAGCAAGTTGTA
Source organism: Conus betulinus (assembly GCA_016801955.1). NCBI lineage: Eukaryota > Metazoa > Mollusca > Gastropoda > Neogastropoda > Conidae > Conus > Conus betulinus. The sequence goes on from JADBJO010029659.1 coordinate 12,605, forward strand.
CTTCTTGGATTCAGATGACTGTTGGAACAGTTTCCTTTTAAAAACGTCTTCCATGGTTTCCGATCGATCCATTTCTTCACATTTCAGTCAGTGAACCATCAGTTGTAAACTAGAACCCCAGGTATGGAAAAATTCAAAGGAGAAAAGAAACTGAGCACAAATCGTAAATTACAAAGTCCAAGAGACACAGATAGCTGCAGGGCAGTGAGTACAAAGTCAAACATACTTTGTACTTTGTGAGCTGTGTTTCTGAGAGCTAAGGGAGGAGTGTGGCTGAATGGATAACATGCCCGACAGTTGTTGACTTGCGGGAAAAACCAGCAGTTTCAACTGCTGCAGGTTCAAATCCAGGCTGCCGTGGTCTTGTTACCTTGGGAAAGAAACTTTACCCCTATTTCCTACTCTTTTGGATGAGAGTATAAACCAAGGTTTAGTCTGAGTACGCATGCATCTAAAATCAAGCTTGGACTTAAAAGATCCTGGTGCTGATACCCAGAGTTGATGTCAGTGCCGGCTACAGAAAAATACACAGCATGCACCAGTTGGTATTCCGACTGTTGCGTAAATAGCCAGAATGGCTACTGCAACGTATGAAAGCAGAACCAGAACCAGAGATGTTACAAAGATCAGACCTAGTTATTTACTTGGTGGTGTTGTGAATGAGTAGTTTTCACTGATACAAAAAGGTACATAACAATGTTACACAAATTTACTGGAATTTTGGGGGAATTTGTGAATTCCCTGAGTTAAACATTAAGTTACTTATATTTACTGAATGATCTTAAGTGTTTCAGTAAAATTGTGTAAAACTGACCCCAGATAATCAGGAAATTTGTGAATTGCCTGGAATTTTCAGAGTATTCATGAATTCCCTGAGTGAAACAGTAAGTTCATGAATTTACTGAAAATGTCAGGAAATTCATGCATTTACTGATTTCACAAATTTACTGTAACAGATATAACATAGATCTCGAAAGTGAGAAGGAATAAAAATTGCTACATTACAATGAAATCTGAAAAGAAACATCTGTTGGCAGTAAAGCCTTTTAAGGTAGTCTCAATATACCTCAGCCAACCCTGTTTTTTCACAACCAGATGGTTACTTTTAACTAGGGAAATAGTTTATTAGATCATTTTAAAGGGTTCAGGAGAGGACTGGCCACAATTTTTTTTTCTTGAGAATTTGTTTAGTTTCATGTGGAATTTATTTGTTGTGATAAATCCAGTCCATTGTGAAGAGGGCTTATGCGCAAGTTTTTAATGATCTCTTTGAAATCATTAAACCCTGTTAAAATAAAAAATGTAAATGTGCACACATGCAACACGAAATCATGACACGGCATATGACTTCTGTGAAACTGTATGTGTGTATGGTAGAATTGAAATTAAGCAGCTTATGATCATGGTGTTTTCAGACATTTTAAAGAGGGGAGGAAGGGAACAAATGTCATTGAATGTTTAGATTGTGTTGAAAGTGGATATTGCTAATTTTCATTTCAGAGTATAAATTTTTGTTGTCTTCATTTGTAAAAAAAAAAAAAAATGTTAGAGGTAGACAAGTCTTATGTGAACGGTGTCAAGTTTTTCTCAATGTGTGTGTGTGTGTGTGTGTGTGTGTGTGTGTGTGTGTAAGAGAGAAACAAGATAGACTGAATACTGTGACTTTACACAGTGAAAGCTCTGCCACAAGAGACGTGGTAATGAAGACTGTGCCAGTGCTCAAGATTTCATTGTTCTGTGATGTCACATTCACTTCATTCATTTATATACCAATTTTGAGGTAGAAGATGCCATACCCTTAGCAGCAGCAGCTAACAGTATCTGGAAAGCTGTTCAAGCATGTGTGTGTGTGTGTGTGTGTGTGTGTGTGTGTGTGTGTGTGTGAAACTTCGATACTGTAATACTACTAGAGTAGTTCTGAAAACTGCTACACAAATTAGTATTGGATGTTGCTGAAATTGCTAAAGGGGAGGTTGGTAGCTCTGAACTTCCATTTCAAGATTGGAGCAGTCAGCTCAAGGTGTAGATAGAAATTGAAAAGAAGACCGACGATTTTGAACTTAAAAAGAAAAATGCTGTACATTATTGATAACAACTGCAAAGGTGCTGTGCTTTGTTCTACATCCGTATGTTTTTTTTTTTTTTTTTATTAAAATGAAAACCATTTACTTAAGTGCTGGAAGGTACCTGTGTATCTGGTTTGTGTACTTGTGTGTCTGTGGAACTGCTATGTGAGATGGACTGTTCGGACTGTGTTTACTGGTATGCAGAAGTGAATCAGAGGCTGTGCTGCACCATTCTTCCACTGTGCTTCCAAATGGTGGTGGAAGACAAGTGCAGAGATCTCACTGGCTCATTGCTGTCTTTTGCTAGCCTCACTGTCGCAGGAAATGGTATGACTCCGTAGTGTGTGCTTGAGAGTGTTTGTGTTTGTGTGTGCGTGTGCATGCATGTGTGTGTGTGTGTGTGTGTGTGTGTGTGTGTGTGTGTGTGTGTGTGTGTGTGTGTAGAGAACTTCAGATCTTCATCAGTCATCATGGAACACGTGTTCCCTGGCAGTTTAAAATATTGGGACCAAAAGCAAAGGCATGAGACAAATGTCGGAGCTCTCATGGAGTAATAACCAGTGATTATCAGAAAGTGTTTTGAAGTTGCACAGATTATACGTCTCATCTGTGGACGCCATGTGCATGTGCGTGTTTGTGTGCACTTGCGTGTGTGTGTGTGTGTATGTGTAAACTATCTAACGTGTGTGTGTGTGTGTGTGTGTGTGTGTGTGTGTGTGAGAGAGAGAGAGAGAGAGAGAGAGAGAGACTGAGTGAATAGTGTATATATGTGTGTGTTGTTTCTGTGTATCCGAGTGTATGTGTGTGTGTGTCACTCTGCATTTGTTGTTATTGTTGTTTTTATAAATCTGAAAGTGACACTGTGTCAGAGTGTGTGTCTGTGAGAGAGAGGGAGACTGCGTGTGTATGTAAATGTATAAACATCAAATAAAGGAAATTTTAGTATCGTCACATTTAAGAATTGGATTGTTTTGCTTTAAAATGATTTTGTTCCAGTTCTGTTGACCAATTTTGCAATTCTACCAGTCTCAGATTTACCATTGGTGGCATTTTTCTTTTGGCCAATTGCAGTGACATAGGAAAGAGATGCATGAGATTTGACATGGTATTTCAAAATTTAATGCAAAAATATTGTGGTTGCACTGGCAGTCTGAAGCCTGGCTTGTGCATGTGTGTGCGTGTTTGCACGTGCATGTGTATGTGTATGTGCATGGAGTGGGTTGGAAGGGAGTAGATGTATGCATTTGAATGATTGATATTATGTTTGTGAATTTCTTGTGATGTGTTTTTGTATGTGTACGTATTTGAGTGTTCATAAGTGTTCACTGGGTTTTTGTATGTGTTTTGTACATATATGTTTTGTTCTTTAAGTGTGCCTGTGTGGTGATAGTTGTTACAATACACACTATGCAGGATTCAACCAGAAGCGGGTGAAGACTTGTGGAGTCTGGACATTCTCCTTCAGTTGATGGGGCGCTGTGCAAGAGAGGTGAACTCAGACTGCTCTTTGCCACTCCCGGCATCGGAGGTTATTAATGCCATCAACGCCTGCATCAGCGACCATAGTTAGTACCTGGTGTTATGTGTGTGTTAGTGACCATAGTACCTGGTGTACCTGGTGTCATGTCATGTGTGTATCTGTGAACACAGACAGTTCCTGGTGTCGTGTATGTATCAGTGAATTCAGTGCCCGGTGTTGTGTATGTGTCATTAAACATAGTTAGTTCCTGGTGTTGTGTATCTATTAGTGAACACAGTCAGTGCCTGGTGTCATGTGTGTATCAGTGACCACTGTTAGTACCTGGTGTCATGTTTGTGTCAGTCTTCTGCCACAAAGTTGATAACACAGTGTGCAGAGGGTGTCACCAATCTCTTTATTGGTCAGTGCTAAAGAGATGAATGGATGGTGAAAAAACTGAACACACAAAGAAAAGAACGAAGAAAAAAACATAAAAAAAACTATTCTACTTCCTTGATTTCTACATATATCAAAATCTGCAACTGACAAAAAACTCAATACAATTACTGCATTGTGAAAGGTGCTTTGGAGCCATGCCAAATATACTTTAAATCAAAGAAATATCAAAGGAACGTTAAAGTTCAACTGTAGAATCCTTTGGAAACGTTCTCACAAAAGAATCATAACCACAGAACCACAGCGGTGTATGTGTCTAGTGGTGGATTACACAAATTCGCAATGCAATGAATGGAAAACCATTACAAGTGGGATGTTCATAAATCAGTTTGCTATCAAATTAACGCTTCATAATATTACAAATTTACGAATGATCATTATGAAGCTTACATTCAAAAGCCTTACTACAATTAAGACATAAACATAAAGGGAAATCTCAAGTGGCCGCAAACATTGACCTACTAACAATGAGTGCATTGACCAAGCATGTGATACATTGCAGGCAGACACGATCGAGTCCACTGGCCATTGACACACAAATGATAAGGCATTTCAGCTGCAAAGAAAGAAAATGCATTTAGAAAAGAAACTGCTATGCTGAAAAACTTACAGCGGGTGGGGACACTATGCGGTTTTCAAAACAAGGATCGAGTGGCGTCTGCTACCTAGAAAAGGCGCAATCGTGAAAGGAGATAGGAACGTCTTAAAACATAAAACGTACGAAACGGCACATTCAAACTGAATAGTCTTATCCTCTGGTGACAGAACAGTCAGTGAACACAGACAGTTCTTGGTGTCATGTGTGTATCAGTGAATACGGTTCCTGGTATCGTGTATGTATTAGTGAACACAGTTAGTGCCTGGTGCAGACCTGCCTACCCTACGATTCTTTAGCGTATTTGACTAAATTTGAATGGAAAATACGATAACATGCCGAGTAGGACAAAAATTTGAAAATCGGCAACATAGGCTACAAAAAAAAGTACTATTTTCCTGTTTGAAGACACGAGTTATGGTCCCTAGTTCCAGTTTGTGCATGCTCGCTTACACCATGTTCGGCCATCTTTCATAGTGAGTGACTGACAGAGATATTCACTAAGAGAATGCTGGCTTAGTCCCAAGCTAAAAAGAAGTCCAACTTTGTTGTGGTGCACTTTGTGTGAAACGGGTTTTAGTTGTGCTCATGGAGGGCGCAACGACTACATAAAGCATGTTTCATCAGAATCGCATAAAAAAACTATTCAAAATGGTGAAAGGAACACCTTTAATTGTACAAGCATTGAAAAAGGCCGAGGTGAAGTCTAGTGGAGGACCTGGAGCAGCAGGCGACAAACGCTGAGATGATGATCATGATGTGTAGGCTGGTGGCTGATGTGAATCTGTCCCTGTCAACACCGATCGTCTTGTTCCCTATTCAAGAAGATGTTTTCTGATACTAGTGACGGCAAAATTGCTCAAGGTGTGTCTGTCACTTTAACTTCTACTGTTAATTAGCTCCACTCCCCCAGCTGGCACCCCCACCCCCAAAAATGGGGGGAGAAGGGTGTGGGGGAGGGGGATGGAGTGGCAGTACAAAGAGAAGAAAAAGATGGAAAATGAAAACTGTATGAAAGATATACATATGTGTGACAGTCTGTCACTGTGTGTGTGTGTGTGTGTGTGTGTGTGTGTTCGTGTGTTTGTGTGTGTGTGTGTGTGAGCGCGCGCGGTGGATGGGGTGAAAGGGAGGAGGGCATTATGATATTGTTGTTATCATTTTTTTTAATGAGATGGTCAACTAGATAAGTGCAGTGTGTGTGTGTGTAGTGCACTTTTGCTAGTTGGTGTGAGTGTTTTAGTGTGAGTATAGTGCAGTGAGTTGGCTGCAAGAATTGCTTGATATAAGTTCCATATTAAAGTTCAAGGTAAGAAAAATCCCCCTTTTTTTGTCATGGAATACTAAAATTTACTCCATGGAATACTAATGGTTCGATTTTGAGGTAGACAGTTCTGCTGGTGTCATGTCAGTATCAGTGACCACAGTTAGTACCTGGTGTCATGTCTCCGAGATATTTGATTCCTGGTGTCATGTCTATCATTGATCTTAGCACCAGTGTCATGTCAGCAACCATTGTTGATACCTTTTGTTTTTTTTTGTGTCCAGTAGTACAAAGATTGTTTTGAGAATAGCTCACGGTGCAGGGTCTTCTAATAGT
>JADBJO010029660.1:7500-12500 GCA_016801955.1 Conus betulinus
CTTACTTGTTTTGAGATTAATTGTCTCCATCAGTATTGCTTAGCTGACCGTCCTACTCCCCGTCCTCAATGTCCCAATGTAACTGGGTACAAGGCCTAAGACATTCAATCGTCATTTTCTCTCACCCAGCTAAGTCTGTCCGTCTGTCCATGTGTGTCTGCGTCTGTCTGTCTGCCTGTCCGTCTGTCTGTCTATCTGTCTCTCGCTCTCACCCTGCTAAGTCTGTGTGTCTGTCTGTCTCTCTCTCTCTTCGTTCCTGTTTTCGCCCGTGCCACACATCCCTGAACAATCAGCTACACACAGTGAATGTGACAGTGCAGCGACCCTCGGCCCGGCCCGATCGCCTCATCAGCTACGACAGCCAGCTCCAGCAGCTAGCAATATCATCAGTCCCTGATTGATGCACGACTTTCTCCCCTGGGGTAGGCCTGCAGTATCAAAACGAGAAGAGGCACGAAGGACAGAAGTGGAAGTGGCGAAGTGGGAGAAAGGACGGGAATTGAGACGGAGAAGTCGGATGAGGAGGGGAAAGGCAGGAAGGAAGGCGGGGAAGAGGAATGAAGAGAAAGGTGGGAGGAAGGTGGGATAGAAGAAAAGGACGGGAAGTTGGGGGGGGGGAAGAAAAAATGCAGGAGGGCTATGAAGAAAAAATGCGCGACGCGAAATTAAGGAAAGGGACAGAAAGTAAAAATGAAAGCACAACTCCTCTCCTTTTTCTGAATACGCAGGCTGATACTCCTGCGTCCACTCCCTGTATAGACAGACAAGATTAATCCCGTCTACCCAACAAGAGTGGAGTTTTGTGTGTATGACCGCTTTTAATCCCGCCATAGAGGCAGCCATGCTCCAACTTCGGAGAAGAAAGCACCAACGAACGAACACGAAAAGAAGACGAATGGGTAGTGGGATGAAAGAAAACAGAGTAAATCAGACGAAGAAAGGATGGAGTAGGATTAAGAAAAGGAATGGAAATGAAATGAAGGACAATACAGACAAGTGCCATGAAGAATAATACAGGAAAGAAATGATGAAGAAAGAAAGGATTTCAACGGGAATTCAGAAAAGGACAGAAGTGTGACGAAGGAAAAGACGCGAGGTGGAATGAAAGATATGAACTTGGATAAAGAAAACGACGAGAAGAGACATGACAAAAAAAAAAAAAAAAAAAAAAAAAAAAAAAAAAAAACGAACTACGAACAAAACAAACAATGAGAATCAAACTAAGGGGGAGAAAAGGGAAGCATACTGAAGAGAAAAATTAGAGGAAGTGAGAAGAAAAAGGACGGAACGTAGAAGGAGAAGAACAAAGTCAAAGTCAAATTTTTATTTAGAGATGGAAACAGCATATCTTTTTTTTTTTTTTTTTTTTTTTTTTTTACATCAAGCTATCAATGGAAAAAGAAAGAAAGAAAAAAAAAAATCAAATCGTGTACCAGGGGAATTAAGAGAGTGAAAAGGAATGTAAGCAGGATGAAGAAAACAACGGAATGTGGTATGAAGAAAAGAATGGATGAAGAAATTGGGGGAGGGGAGAAAGAAGACAGGGACTAGCAGGATGAAGATATACAGAGGAAGTGAGATCAAGGAAATGTTTGGTGACCCAGGATGTGGGATTGAAGAACAGGATGAAAGGTCGCATGCACAAAAGGGCGGAAAATAAAGGCGACAAACGATATGATGAAAATAATGGGATGTGGGACGGTGGTAGGAGGGGGGTGGGGGGGTGGGGGCCAGGTGGGGGGGGGGGGGGGGGGGGTAAACCCCTGGATGTGGTTTGAAGAACAGAATGGAAGGTCGCATGCACAAAAGGACTGGAAGTGGGATGAAGAACGGGGACGGAAGTGGAATGAAGAACGGGACGGAAGTGGGATAGGAACGGGGCGGAAGTGTGGGGTGAAGAAAGGGACGGAAGTGGGATGAAGAACGGGACGGAAGTGGCATGAAGAAAGGGACGGAAGTGGATGAAGAAAGGGACGGAAGTGGAATGAAGAAAGGGACGGAAGTGGGATGAAGGGTCGGAAGTGGGATGAAGAAAGAGACGGAAGTGGAATGAAGAAAAGGAGGAAGTGGGATGATGAAGAAAGGGACGGAAGTGGGATGAAGAAAGGGACGGAAGTGGGATGAAGAAAGAGACGGAAGTAGGATGAAGAAAGGGATGGAAGTAGGATGAAGAAAGGGATGGAAGTGGGATGATGAAGGGACGGAAGTGGGATGAAGAAAAGGGACGGAAGTAGGATGAAGAAAGGGACGGCCGGAAGTGGGATGAAGAACAGGACGGAAGTGGGATAAACAAAGGGACGAAAGTGAGATGAACCATGAGACGGAAATGGGATAAAGAACGGGACGGAAGTGGGATGAACAGAGGGACGGAAGTGGGATGAGGAACGGGACGGAAGTGGAATGAAGAACAGGACGGATGTAAGATAAAGAACGGGTCGGAAGTGGAATGAAGAATGGGACGGGAGTGGGATGAAGAACGGGACGGAAGTGGGAAGAAGAGAAGGGACGGAAGTGAGATCAAGAACGGGACGGAAGTGGGATGGAGAAAGGGGCGGAATTGGGATGGAGAAATGGACATGAAAGGTCAGATAAAGACGAAAAAGCACGGTAAGTGGGACTGAGAAAAACATAGGTTGGAAGTGGGATAAGGAAAGCCACAAGCACTGGCATAAAGACAGGGACTGGACGTAAGATGAAGAAAAACACGGGAAATGGGACTGAGAAAACAGAGGAAGTGGTGTGAGGGGAAAACACAGGAAATCAGCTAGATGAAAAAAAATACAAAGATGTAGGAAAAAAAAAAGAACTAGCATAAAGAAAACACTGGATATGGAATAGAAAACAATACGGAAAGAGGGAGAAAGAAGAATAGAGGAAACGGTACGTAAAAAACACACCACCACCACCGGAACGAATACGAAGGAGAAAACACAAACAGCGGCGGCATGAAGAAAAGTAAAGCCCATTCTAAACAGGGCGAACAATAGTTTGCAAACTATGTTTGAGAAGACTTCGAACAAGTGTGCATTTGAAGCGCACAAACACATGTTCGGAAAAAACCGTGTTTCGAAAGGTTCGCAAAGCGTGTTTGCGAACAGTTTTTGGTTCTCGAGCCGCGTTCTGGGAGCTTGCGTGTGTTTCTCCAGTTTGATTGTCAAACTCTTGGGGTTAGTTCATCGGCATATGCATATCATTAAGCTGTTGGTGGTTAAGAGCCAGATACTCTGTTCCTCCAAACTGCTGTTTCCGAAGTTGTCCGCCGCCATCCTATTCGTGTGCAATACCGAGTCCACCAAACACTTCGCAAATCAAAAGTTCGGCGGCTGGTTAAGAACGGCTTTAAAGGAAACAGGACGCGGGTTAAGAACGGCTCTAAAGGAAACAAGACGTTGGTTAAGACGGCTTTCAAAGAAACAGGACGTCGGTTAAGAACGGCTTTAAAGGAAACAGAACGTTGGTTAAGAACGGCTTAAAAGGAAACAGGACGTTGGTTAAGAACGGCTTTAAAGGAAACAGGACGTTGGTTAAGAACGGCTTTAAAGGAAACAGGACGTTGGTTAAGAACGGCTCTAAAGGAAACAGGACGTTGGTTAAGAACGGCTCTAAAGGAAACAGGACGCTGGTTAAGAACGGCTTTAAAGGAAACAGGACGCTGGTTAAGAACGGCTTTAAAGGAAACAGGACGCTGGTTAAGAACGGCGTTAAAGGAAACAGGACGTTGGTTAAGAAACGGCTTTAAAGGAAACAGGACGTTGGTTAAGAACGGCTCTAAAGGAAACAGGACGCTGGTTAAGAACGGTTTTAAAGGAAAAAGGACGTTGGTTATGTAAAGAACGGAGAGGCTCTAAAGAAAGAAACAGGACGCTGGTTAAGAACGGAAAAAAAAAAGGAAAATAAGGAACTAGGATGAAGAACATGGGAAGCGGAAAGAAAGAAGGAAGTTGGGAGGAAGAACAGGCTTTAAACGACGAAAGACATGACTTGGAATGAGGTCATGGAGAGGAATGTGGGATGTAGGACAGGAATGAAGAAAAAGCAAGAGAAGTGGAATGGAGTGGGAAACAAACAAGGACGGGAAGTAGGATGAAGAAAACAACATGGAAGCGGATTGAAAGGACGGAAGTGGGATACAGAAAAGGACGGGAAGAGTAGGACAGAAAAGGACGGGACTTGGGATGACAGAAAAGGCCGGGAAGTGGATATGTAGGACAGGAAGTGGACGAAAAGAAGGACGGAAGTGGGATACAGACAAGGACGGGGAGTGGGATACAGAAAAGGACGGGAAGTGGGATACAGAAAAGGACGGGGAAGTGGGATACAGAAAAGGACGGGAAGTAGGATACAGAAAAGGACGGGAAGTAGGATACAGAAAAGGACGGGAAGTGGGATACAGAAAAGGACGGGGAGGTGGGGACGGGGGAGTGGGATACAGAAAAGGACGGGGAGTGGGATACAGAAAAAGGACGGGAAGTGGGATACAGGAAAAGGACGGGAAGTGGGATACAGAAAAGGACGGGAGGTGGGATACAGAAAAGGACGGGGAGTGGGATACAGAAAGGACGGGAAGTGGGATACAGGAAAAGGACGGGAATTGGGATACAGGAAAAGGACGGGGAGTGGGATACAGAAAGGACGGGAAAGGACAGAAAAGGACGGGAAGTGGGATACAGGAAAGGACGGGGAGTGGGATACAGAAAAGGACGGGAAGTGGGATACAGGGAAAAGGACGGAAAGTGGGATACAGGAAAAAAACCACATGGGAAACTGAATGGACAAAAAGAAAGGTAACGGCTACAAAAACAAACAAACAGGACTGAAAACAAACAAACAAGCTGAAACCGACAAAAAAAGCAGACTTCAGAACGGGAACACACAAACGGGACATGAAAAAAACAATAAACGTCGAAAGACACCGCCGACAACTAGAACAAAGAATTCAGGCCTGTCTTCGCGCGGGAAAAAAAAACCCCGCACACATTGAAACAAACAAAACAAAACAA
>JADBJO010029660.1:15000-17500 GCA_016801955.1 Conus betulinus
GATTTTTTTTTTAGACGGAAAATAGCAGGAAAAAACAGCAGAAAAAGGCAGAGGACAAAGCAGAGAGAATGGCAAGATGAACAGAAGAAAAAAGTAGAAAAAAAAGTTGGAGAGAAGAAGAAAAGGATGAAAAGTATTAAACAAGACAGCAAAAAGGAATGGAAAAGAAAAAAAAAATGAGATGAAGTTGTGGGAAGGGGGTTGGGGTGGGGGGGGGGGGGGTGGGGGGGGGGGGGGGGGGGACAAACAGTACATTTGAAAAAGAAGGGAGAGACAAAGTAGAAGAGAAAAGGAGAAGCAGAAGCAGTGGAAATAAAAAGAAGAAAAGAGAAGAAGAAGAAGAAGAAGAAGAAGAAGAATGAGAAGAAGAAAAAAGAAGAAGTCGACGGGAAGCGAAGAAATGACGGCAGGCGAAATTGAAGGTAATGTTAATGATAACCATGACGACTGTCTGTCCGTCTGTTTGTCTGTCTGTCTGTATATCTGTCTGTCTGAATGTATAACTTGACAAACAGACTCATGACCAATCTTCCTCAAAGTTCATTACAACGTTCGCAACATGTACAAGCAAATCTCGTTTAAAAAACCGTCCGGCCCGGTGTAACAGCCCGTTCTTACCCCCCTCTGGAACTTACCCCGGGGTAAGTCTGGGGCTAGCCTGCTTTTACCCCCCCGGGGGTCATTAGGAGAAGCTAGAACTTACCCCCCCCAAGTTGGAACTTACTCCCGCCCCTTACCTCCGCGGAGGTAAATTTAGGCTAGCCTGGATTTACCCCCCCCCCCCCATCCCATCCCCAATGGCGTCAGTCTAGGACTATTTGGAATCTTCCGCCACCCCCCCCCAACCCACCCTTCAAACAAGAGAGGGTTTATTCAGGATTTTCATCTGTGCCTTTTCCAAACACTCACCACCCGCCTTTAAAAAAAAATTTAGCCCTGCATATTTACCCCTCCTCTCCCACTTCCTATATCACAGTTCAGTTGGTTTAGACAAAGTGTTAGTTCTAGACTCTTCTCATAGATGGACCTCCTTCCCCCCCCCTTCCCCCCCCCCCCCCCCCCCCCCCCTCCCACCACCCCCACCTTCCCGCACTCCTTCTCCCCCTCTCCTTCTCTCCGTTCCTTCCCCTTCCCCCCCCCCCCCCCCCTCCCACCGTCCCCCCCCCCCCCCCCCCCCCCCCCCCCCCCCCCCCACCCCAACCCCCCCCCCCCCGGCCCCCCCCCCCCCCCCCCCTGTCCCCCCCCCCCCCCCCCCCCCCCCCCCCCCCCCCCCCCCCCCCCCCCCCCCCACCGCACACACACACACCCTGGTTCACTAACAAGATATGGATTAACATTTCTCTCGCGCTAAGCTTACATGCGTGGATCAATATTCGGGTGTGTGAGTATGCCCGTGCATGCGGGGGAAAGAAAGACGGCTACACTGCCAATGTGACAAGCGCCAATGTGACCAAGCGTAGTTTGTGACAAAATGTCGTTTGTGACCACGTGTCGTTGTGACCCAACTACCGTTGTTGCTTCATCCCGGTTAAACCTCTTTCAACTAATTTTACAACTATTTAGTCTCTTGAGTACCTGTGTGCCTAGCTTGAACAATACAGATGACTGGTGGTCAGTGCCACTGACCACTGGTCATTATGACGTAAATCGGAGATTTAAACTATTTTTAACAGCTAATTAGTGTTTCCCGAGTGATTGTGTACCTTTGTACAATGTAGAATTATTTGTAGATTATCAGTGCCGCTGACTACTGGTCATTTATGACCTAAAATCGGAGGTTTTAACTATTTCTATTCGGGCTAAGCGGAGGTTTTAACTATGTCATTCATAATTATAGTCTCTCACAAGTACCTGTGTAACCTTGTAACAATGCATACGACTGGTGTGGTCAGTATCAGGGAGGGGGGGGGGGGGGGGGGGGGGTGCGGGGGGGGTGGGTGGGGGGGGCGGGGGGGGGGCGGGGTGGGGGGGGGGGGGGGGGTCAACCCAGTTGTGGCACTGGTCATGACTAGGGGGGGTGGGGTGGGGGGGGGGGAATGGGGGGGGGGGGTTAATAGCAGGGTCTCATGAGTGGACGTATAACCTGGTGCAATACGAGTTCCGCGGACAGTGGGGGTTACCAGAAGGGGGGGGTTACATGCCCGGGCAAAAGCATCGGACCTGAACTACCCGGGGGGGCTAAAGTGAACCCGGCTGAGCAGCGTGTTCCTCGTCGTGAATGGCGGACGGGGGGTTTGGGGGGGGGGGGGGGGGGCCAACAGCCCCTAGGGGGGGGGGTGGTGGGGGGGGGGGGGTAAAGTTCCAGCTGATAGAGGAGCTAGTCCCCGACCCGGGGGTAAAAATAGGCTAGCCCAGTTACACCACCCCCGGGGTCCATCCAGACAGGGGTAAGATGGGCTGTTGAAACACCGGGCTAGCATCCGGACGCTGACACACCCGAAGAAAGTACCAGCGCAGCGTTCTTCTCTTTCTTTTCGTTCTTTCCGCGGTCGTGAATATG
>JADBJO010029661.1:0-12500 GCA_016801955.1 Conus betulinus
TTGCTTTCAAGACTCACAACCTCAACCTAAGTGTGTGGGTCCATGTAAAGTGTTCATCAGAGTTGGAATGGATGAAGCTTTTCATTGCTGGCAGTTTTCTTCATGGGTTCGAGAAAGTTGTGTACCTGATTTGCCATTTTTCAAGTTTCGTGTAAACTATTTATTAGACCCCCCCCCCCCCCCCCCCTCCATCCTCCATCAGTTTTTGAATAACATCCCCCAGATCGAGGCTGCTCAGCGATGACCTTACTATGTTTCACCAAAAATTCTGGTGCTCTTTCCTTTCTCTTTTCGGGGGCATTATAAATTAATTTACTACTCTCCCCACCCCCCCCCCCCCCAGTTATGTTTTGTTATTCAAAAAAATAATTTGTCATTCTTTCTTGCCTATGTGTTGTCCCTACTTAGAGGGTTGGGTATGTTTAGATTGATATCTATCAGTAAGTGGATGCAATTTGGAGCGTGTGTGCCATGTGTGTGTGTATCCCCGTTCTGCATCCCCATTCGTATGTCTTCCCCCCAACTCACACACACACACACACACACACACACACAACACACACCACATGCATGCATGCACTACCATCCGCACCACACACCCACACACACGCACACGCACACACAACACACTCACACACACACAAAACTAGAAAAGCACAAACACACACACACACACACACACACACACACACACACACACAAACAAACACATACATACTAGAAAAGCACCACACACACACCACACACACACCACACACACATGAAAAAGCTAGAAAAGATTTGATTTTTGAAATAAAAAATTTACTGCATTTGTTTGTAAACTCTAGATATAGGAATTTTTTTTTTTTTTTTTTTTTTTTTTGGGGGGGGGGTTCCCATCTCACTGTGGTATAAAGTGGAATGAAATAGCGGATAGCCTTGCAAAAGAGGAGCAATAGAAATGCAGAAACTTTATTGGAAAGAATCCCTTCATTTGTCCTCTTGTGAATTTACTCCGAATTATGGGAAAAGTATATACATCAGCACTAGAATTTTAGTAAAAAAAAAAGAGGTACGTACTATCAAGCCCAAGGCAACATTGTGATTAATTCATAAATTAGGCTGAATACTTGGAACACTAAATATTCTCATGGTATTACTTGTGTCTGCAGAGAAAACATTTCTGTGCATCATCTTTTGTTTGAATGTGTCAGTGTTGACCTGCCCTATCAGGAGAAAGGTATCTGAGACTGAATAACTTTCATAATGTTCGCACTGTTTTATATGATTCGTATGTTGCTGAAATTGCCATGGTTATGTTCGCAGTCACCAGGTTTGCAAAATGTTTTATAAAGATCAACAATTTTGTGTACCACTCGTGTATTTCACTTATGTAATATGCATATATCATGTGTGGGTTTGCAAAGTACTACCATGGACGTAGCTGAGTGGGGAGGTTTAAAACCTTTTTTTTTCATTTTTGCGATGAAAAGACGTTTAAATAAACCACTGAACTGAACTGAACTGATACCCACACAACACACTGTTCTCTCCAAACCCTCACTCCTCACACCCACACACACACACACACACACACACCACAAACTCCTTTCCTTCCCCTCTCCTTGTCTTGAGAAGCGTTATATATTTGTGGGACTCTTTAGCAGCTCAGCAGAAAGTGAGTGGTAGAAACAACAGTAAGTTGTGGTGGTGGTGGTGGGTGTGTGTGTGTGTGGGTGTGTGTGTGTGGTGTGTAAATGCTGTGAGGTGTGTGGGTGGAAGGGAGGATGGGGTTGTTCTGTTTTAACATGTTGTTTTATATATTGTTTCAGAATAATGTGTAGTATGTTTCTTATTGATGTATATTATTTTTCTGGTGTGCAGATGGTCAGCAAGCTGCGAAGGAGTCTTTAGGTGAGGATATGTACATATTTATGCGTGTGTGTGTGTGTGTGTGTGTGTGTGTGTGGTGTGTGCGGTGTTGTGTGTTGTGTGTGCATGCGCCACGTGCATGCGTGTGTGGGTGCATGTGTGTGTTTGTGCATGTGTGCGCATGTGCTTGTGCACATACATGCATGTATATGTTGTGTGTATGTGTGTGTGTGCATGTGGTGTGTGTGTGTGCATGCACGCTTATTTGTGTGTTGGTGCGTGTGTGTGTTTTTGTGCGTGTGGTGCGCATGCACTTGTGCACACACATTCATGGATATTTGTGTTGTGTGTGGTTGGGGAGAGATAGGGAGAGAGAGAGAGAGACGAGAGAGAGACAGACAGAGTCACAGACAGACAGACAGACGACAGACAAGGGTGACAGAGAGAGAGAGCGAGACAGAGCAAGACAGAGAGAGAGAGAGATTTCGTTCCTGTATTTTCACCGGCTGCGAGTTTGTGAAGACTGACTAAGAAAAGTAACTGTTGCAGCATTTCTTTGGCGTTAAGTCTATTGAATTGTTTCCCTTAGATAGCAGCTCCGCGCGGTGTCGTGTGTGTGTGCGTGCGGTGCGTGCGTGCGTGCGTGTGTTGTGTGTGTGTGTGGGTGTGGTGTGTGTGGGTGCGTGTGTGGTGCGTGTGCGTGCGTGCGTGCGTGTGCGTGTGTGTGTGTGTGTGTGTGTGTGTGTGTGTGTGTGGTGGGGGGAGGGGGTGGGTGCGCGCGCAGCGTGTGTGTGTGTGTGTGTGTGTGTGTGTGTGTGTGTGTGGTGTGTGTGTGAGTGTGTTGTTGTGTGTGTGTGTGTGTGTGTTTGTGTGTGTGTGTGGTGTGTGTGTGTGTGTGTGTGGTTGTGTGTGTGTGTGTGTGTGGTGTGTGTGTTGTGTGTGTGTGTGTGTGTGTGTGTTGTGTGTGAGAGAGAGAGAGAGAGAGAGAGAGTGTCAGTCAGTCAGTCAGCCTGTTGTGTAGCGGTGTGTGGTGTGTGTGTGTGTGTGTGTGTGGTGTGTGTGTGTGTGTGTGTGCTCGCACGTGTATGTGTACGTGTGCAACTGCACTTTTTTTCATCAAAGAGAATATTCTGTGTGGTGTGCGCCGCGCGCGCGCGCGGCGTTCGTACGTGCGTTGCGAATACTGTGTTGTGTGTGTGTTGCGTGTGCGTGTACGTTGTTGTTGTGTTTGCGTGCGGTGCGTGTGTGCGTGTTGTGTGTGTGGTGGTGTGTGTGTGTTTTTGCGTTGCGCGCGCATACTTGTGTTTTCTGGTCTGTACTCTTGTTTGTGCGTGTGTGTGTGTTTGTTTGCGTGCTTCCGACGTTACCAGGAGGTGTGAGAACATAGGGAGGGGGAGTTGGGGGGGTGGTGTTGTGTGGGTGTGTGTGCTATTGTCGGACCCATTTTTTGGCTCTAATTAGGGAGGGTGGGTGGGTGGGGGGGAGACTGTGGAAGGCGGACTACTGGGGGATTTGAGCTAGTTTTAGACCTTAGGAGGGTCTACTTCTGTATATTAACCACCACTTGCATTCTTTTTCGTGTCCCCATACCGGCATCGGAGATACTATTGGAATAGACTACTGCTTTTTATTTCTCTTATGAATTAAACGCGTCTTTCTTCTCGACCGATCAACACGAGCATGTCTGTTTATGAAATCAATCAACCAGTAATCGGTCTCACTCAGACATAGCGTTGTTTATGGAGTGATGGACCCGTGACTGCGTCCCACCATCCCAAGACAATGCACGTGCATCCTCCCACCCCTCCCGGCCGCCTGCGTCCCCGCCCCTCCCCCTCCCTCCCAGCGCCCCAGCCACACTTCCATGGCGCTAACTTGCTGGACCACCTGGCACCTCACCCACCTCAGCAATTCCCCACCCCATCCCCGCTTTCTCCTTTCGCCATTCTAGCATCATGTTGTATGACCAGTTTCCGTTAGGAGCGAATAATTCTGTAAGACTTTGGCGGGTTCTCTCAGATGCACAAGCCCGAACAGTAGCATAATCTGTACCGAATTATAAACAAAATTCCATGTTCATGCAAAATTCCATGTTCAAGGCGTAGTGTTTTTTCCCGTCGACGGGGCCTATAGGATATTGCACGGTTATTGTGATCAGAAAAGGAGATCCGCGTACTAAATATATTGACCATACTACTGGTGTGGACCAGAAAACTCCACACAACTATTTGGGAGTGGTGTGGGGTGTGCTGTGTCTATGATTATTTTAGGTACCCCCAATCTAATAAATAATGAGGACACTTTCTGTAGCGCATCGCAACACTCACAACTCTCTCTCCCCTCTCTCCACTCCTCTACGTCCTCGCTCTGAACTCTATATATATATATAGTATATTTTTATACACACACCCACAACACACACACACACCACCACACATCACACACTACACACTCATTGGACTCGCTTTCAGCGATGTCTGCTAGAGACTCCGTGGCGTTACCATTAGCGTGAAACCACAGTGGGGTGGTGGCTAGGTGGGGGGTGGGTGGGGGACAGGATGTGGGGGTGTTTACGGGCAGGGTGCGGGGGTGTGTGCCTCTCCCCTCATCACTCTCCCCACAGTCATCAGCAATCAATGACCATGACCATGGAATGTCGTTTCCATGACTTTGTTTAGGGGTATTGGGCTGGGCTCAAACTACCTCAGAACAAACCCTCTTCACCTGCACACCCCACAGCACCTAACGTCGACGACCAGAGTACTCAACAGTTGATCGCCTGCCGCAAGAAGCCATCACCAACCATGATCAAGTCTTTGACCAAACTGCTTGGGTTATTGAAGCCAAGGCATAACTGACCACGTCAGACTGTTCCATATCCTGGTTTGAATCCGTCCCTTGCATACCTTAGAATGGATCCTTCAATCATAGGCTCAATGGATTGTCCCCTACATTTTATAATGTTTGCCTAATGTGCTTTAGTTTTTCAAGACAGCAACTTGTTTTCCTCTCCGCACGTTCGTTATTTTTTGTTTCAACATTTATTACCTTTGTTGGTGGTTGCATTGTGGAGGTGCGGGTTTGTTGGCTTCTTTGTGTGCATCCGTTGGGTGGGAAGACACATCCAATATAATAGTGACTGTGGTGGTTGTCTTTTCGCTCCCATTGACCCTCATGCGCCGTGGTACCACATGATAGAGGACGTCGATGATGGCTCCCTGCGTGATACGACTGGTGATCCAAGCGTAGAAAAAGACTTAGACACAGGCAATACAAACAGATTTTACTTTTTTAACCGGTGTTGTTATGGTTCCTTCCCTTCCCTATTGCAGCTATGAAAAAGCTTTTATTATTTGCAAGGTATAATGATATATAGACATCCTTTGCGTCCAGATTTTTTTTTTTTTTTTTTTGTTTGTCATATTACATATTCCGCAACTTATTAAAAAAATTAAACATTTATCCTATATTTGCATGTCAATAATAAAGTTATGGGGACGACACGAAGATTGTTTCTAAGTCATCGGGGAAAAATATGTTAAAGATCAAAACAACTTTCAGTGGGGAAATGGATAGGAAAAATGAGCTCCATGCAAGACCTTGGAAAAAACTCCCAAATACATCCGATAAACTCTAGGAGGCCTGAGCCACAAACAAGGAATCGTATATTGACGCAGGTAACTTCCTGAAGACGGTGATTTAGCAGTTTCTAAACTGATTAGAAGTCTGGAATTTCTGGCACACAGTGCAACAAGTTTCTGATTTTCAACAATTTCTATTTTTGTCTCTTTCCGCAACGTCTCAGCCCTTCACCTTCACTCTTCGTCTGCTCCTTCCTTTAAACTGTTGACACTGAAAACAGTAAAGTACTGCCTACACGCTTGTGGGATTTCGAAAGTAAAAAATGAAAAAAATATAGATATAAATTTATAAAAGTATTATTAAAAATGGGAGATTTAAAAACAACAACAAATAGTTTTCAAGCTATTGCATCTCGTCAGGGTGTTTTTAATAAATAGTAATATATACTATATATCCCAGAATGATGTAACTATAATCTGATAAAATTAATTATTGGCCTTGAATACAAAGCAAAACACCCCAGAGCAAACTCATGTTTAAACAATTGAGAAAAAGTTCCAGCACAAGTGGTATGAAAATGGTTTCCATGACAAATCCTTGAGAAAAAGATCTGGAACCTCCTGCCAATAACTGCCTTTTTGTCGTTAAGTTTAGGAGCTCCCGACAGGATGGTAGGGAAACATACCTGTGGAGGATAGTCCCCCCATTAACTCATGGAGTAAGAGATGTCCCCCGTCTCTAGGCCCCTTGCTATTTATTTACGGATTCAGCTAATTCCCGACCGTCAGCGTGTGGGCCAGGGCATGCCACACACAAGGAGACAATCCGCCTTGCTAACAGGACCAGCGTCACTGTTGGGGAAAGGGCAGGTCTCTGAGTCATGACTGCGCGCCAGCGGGGGGACCCAAGGGTGATCCCGTCATGTATTATGAGAGAACTAGTTTTAGCCAATCTGAAAATGGTTTGAGAATGCAAGACCTGATGAGAAAGACGATGAGACCTGTGGTGGTCTCCCTGAAGTCATGGCCCAGCCTTTTCCTACAGAAGTTGCAACCACTTATCAACTCAGCCCACACCTCTTCAGGAAAGCACCCTTGTGAGCTTTTTCGGTGACCATACTTGTTGACCGCCTCCCCTAGGGGTAAGCAGCCCCCCTCGTTTGTCCTCAGTCGCCTCCTACATTGTTGAAAGGCTGAAACACCAACGCAGTCCATTCCAAATGGTGACTGCTACGGATTGTGGTCTTCCGTCACTTGCACGTCCCGGCCGGGCTCTGATACAAGGTCCAGCCCAAGACGGAGTAACAGTGTCCCCTGAAAGATCACCAGAGGTGTTGAATTGTATCCCCCTGGCTAACACTGTGTCCGACCACGGAGTCTCGAAAATTGATCCTGCTCCCCTGAGATCTGCAGATCCTTCATGTCGGTATCTCGTTGACAAAGTACCCGTCAAGGCGACCCTGAAGTGTTCAAAAAGGCCATTTTCCTTGATGCGACAGGAAACAACTCGTTCACCTCTGGCAATTCCTAAGACACCCTACGGTTTAAAAACGGTCAAAGAGAACATCCCCTGACCTGCCGTGACATCCACAAAGTCACATTGGTGCAAAGGCAGTCCCATTCTACCTCGTCCTTGAAGGATTGTATGCATACCGACGGCAGCTGAGGGTAGAGATCCAGGGCAGGTTTAAAAATAGAGAGACTTTAAAAAACCCAACTTTGTTCGCAGTGACCTAGTCGACCGCCATGACCATAGGTTGTTTGGCTATGAACCGTTTTTCGTCAGTTTTGCATCGCGGTCACTGGCCTAAACCTCTTCCTATGATGCTGTTTGGGGCGAGACGTTACCTGCTTACGCCCTCCAAAGACCAGCGATTTGTTTTGACCACAGCAGCCTGCCCACTTCTAACACCCACAGCCAGTTTGGGACAGGCAAGGGTTCGTCGCAGCATAGTGACAACATCCTCTGAGCATGGGAAGGACCGAAGTCTGTCCCCCAGTTGTTATTCAGAACGATGCTTGTTGCGTCCGAGTGTAGTAAGGGGTGGGAAAAGGGGAGGAGGGTTCCGGGGGTGCCGCAAGACTCCCGTCCCTATGTGGCAGGGAGGAACGAGGCGGGAGTGGGGACAGTCCCTCCCGAGTCAGTGAGTCACGTAACTAAATCAAAGTCACGCCATTCACGCCCATGGGGGGCTCTGTTCCAAGGGGACACTGGGTGTTCTTATGTGCCAAACTGCCTCCTTACAGACCATGGGGTAATGGTCAATTCAGCATGCATACGTTGGGTGCCATAACCCACCCTGTCGCTTCGGTGGGCAAGTGAATTCCAAATCCATGCACTTCACCTCAGACATGGAGGCCGAAACACCCAGTCGTATGGGTCTGGGACATGATGAATCGCAGGCCTTGAGAAGCGTCAACAAAAACTAGCCTTTCCATTCAAGTACTTTGGTAAGCTAAACCGTCAGCCTGGCTCGCCGCAAGCCCAGTGTAATCACGCTCGACCGCGCAGACGCCTCCGCCCACAGTAAAGGTTGGGGTGTGTTGTGGGTGGGGGTGGGGAGGGGTCATGTTAGACTCCAGGACCACCTACACAACACGGTTTTTCATCCATCCCAAATATGGGACTCCACTGGACCTGGGCTATTTTTTGGGTCAGTGAACTAGCGACATAATTCTTAAATTTATTCTCATTGTGGTGTTATGGTTGATATTTCATGATGTACTGTTTGTAACTCTCAGTGGGAAAAAGTGAGTTTCCATTGCCTTCCGCTGCCTAGAGAGAGAGAGAGAGATCTCGAGAGAGAGAGTCTTTTTCCTTTCTTCCCCCCCACCCCCCGCTTTCCCCGGCCCCTCTCCAGCCCACCCAACCCCTCCTCATCACTGGAGTTCGTTTGGACTTAGTCAAGACCTGAACTAAGAGAGGTAACTGATGCAGTTTGTGTTAGATTTAAAATGTTACTGAAATTGTTTCCCCTAGATTATTAGCTCCGCGCAAGGGGGACCGGTAGTGTTCGCCATCATGATTACGATATATTATTATCGGCTGGCCCATCCGATTTCAAATTACGCAAACCACAAAAGAAAAAAAAAAAGGATATGGCGGATAAATGGTAAGAGAGAATATACAAAGTGGGAATAGAAGATGAATCATAGACCCCACAACAGATACAAATACTTCCTCGGAAAATTACTTGATAACCATCCTAAAAAGTACAAGATATTTCAACGGAGTGAAACCAACGTAAATATTTGCATAAACTGATACGATTTCCACTTTGTACAGCATAAGCTAGAACATAGCCCGTATCTTGACATATCAAGGTGCTGAAATTTAGAAAGCACAGATAGGCAGTTTCTTATAACGCCTTATCTAAAAATCACAATTGACGTGTTTGGACAACTATACGCACATATAATTTGATCCAGTACTCCTAAAGGTGAAGGGGGGTGACATATGGATAAATACATGAATAAACGCCAAACACAACTATATCAACAACTTATATGTTTACCCTTGCAAACTCATTCACACGTGTACTCGAAGTCCAGATAGCCTAACACGAATGTGCTCGATAAGAAATTATAACATATGTGTCTAATCTAATTTGATCACACTCGGTGGTAACCAAACTTACTATCAGGAATCACTGAGTATGAAACAAAACAAGAAAACAAGATTTACATTTTTTCGTTTCAAATAAAATACACGCGCAAGTAGGGGCTATGTCTAAGAAGATTTACGTCTGCTCACTTATTTTCATTAGTTTCAGAGTGAGGGACTTCAAGTTTCAAAGTCCAGGTGAATGCAGATGGAAACTGACGCAAAACTTGAAAAAAAATGCTATTCTTCTGCGGAACGATAGAATAAACAAATTACAAAGAACAACGCAACCTACTTTGTCTTCGCCTTCATCAGCAGCCCAGACAAACCAGCATTCAAATAGACCATGAAATGAAGGAATACTCATTCAGCTCCTCGAGTCGTGCGCGAAATGAATGTGTGAATGCAAATGAGGCTGCTGTGAAGGAGACAAAGCGAGTTTAATAATGAATGAGTTTGAGACGTCGACGAGGCGAGGAGTGATAAAAATGGAACAAATAATAACAAAGTAAATAGTAATGATAATGATGCTAATAATGAAATATACTAATATAGTAATAGTGATGGTGATGATAAAAGAATATTCTGAACAATGATAAACACGAGAGTTACTACCAGTTTTTAGTAATACTATAATGATATCACTTGTAGCATTAATAGTCACAAATAATGAAAACGAAGACCGAAAACATCACTTAAGTTGCGCAAAATGAAAGAAGACAGAACCGAGGCTGCTGCGAACGATACAAAGGGGGGTACAAATAAGATGATGATAATAAACGATTATAGTAATAATGATGATAGTAATAATAATATAACACAACAACAATCACACAACAATAAACAACAACACACAACAACAACAACAACAACAACAATAATAAGTGATGATGATATGATGATGATGATGATGATATATCAAACGTAGTTATAGTATTTAGAGTACTGTAGAGAAGAAAGGGAGCAGGGAAAGGATTACGGATAGTCAGTTCGCGCAACATGATTGTAGTGGCGACAGTAAGGTCAGAGTTTCGGGGGTTACAGCAAAGTCAAGTAGTACGAACAACGTTTCAAACAGACGAAAATGCACTGACTCTATGAGGGGAAAAAAAGGACCTTGCGAATGTGTAAAATGATTAAATCCTGTTATCTAGGGGTCAATAATTAGTCCAACGCCGTATGTTCACTCAAAGATAGGCATAATGATGGCAGTTACTTGTAACTCCTAGTGTTCTTTTTTTTTTTTTCTGCGGGATTTTGTGTGAAAGGTTTAGCAGACGACGCAGGAAAGTCTAGCAGACGACAGGAAAACGAAGGGCATTTTGATCGAGCTTGCATAGAAAAAAACGGACATGAGACCTGCCTCAGGCCAACGCTGGTATGGGTCAAAGGTCTGGACTGTGCGTGAATATGTTTTGGCACTGGCTGATCTGATGAGAAAAGACAGGTGTTCGCTTGGAGTGTAATAACTGAATATGCATCGAAGCGCGTGTTGACTTGAACTGTAACCGTGGACTCAGACCTAGACAGTGAGAGGATTATTATGATTATGATGATGATGATGAAATAATGACATAATAAAAATGATGATGATGATAATGGTGATAATAAATGATAATAAAAATTATAATGATAGTTTTGTTAATAATAATATAAGGGAAGAAATAAGAAGCAAGAGTAATGTAATAAAATTATGGTAGTAATAATCATAGTAATAAATGATGACAATAACAAAATTTTTACTACTGCTTCCACTCCTATAACAACACCTCAGTGCTATTACTACTACTACTAACTACCTGCTTGCTGCTGCTGCTGCTGCTGCTGCTGCTACTATCTACTGTTGATAATAGCTATGTGCATAATAACCCAAAGAAAGGGGGGGGGGGGGTGGGGGGGTGGGTGGGGGGGGGGGGGGGGGGGGGGGGGGGGGGGGGGGTCTGGGGGGGGGGGGGGGGGGGGTGGGTGGGTTGGGGGGGGGGGGGGGTGGGGGGGGGGGGGGGGGGGGGGGGGGGGGTGGGGGGGGGTAATAGCTAAGACAAAGAGGATAAGAAGGAGAGATATAGATCATGGTGAAATCGGTACATAGACATAATCGAAGAAAAGCCGAATCGTTTAATAGCTGTAACAATAATCATGATTATGATAACAATTAAAAAAGACAATAACAATACGGAATTTGGAAATGTAAGGGATACATTAATGCATATTCAAATATTAATAGTGATAGTAGATATAATAGCTGTAACAGCTACAATGATAGTAACAACAGTAACAATGATAATAATAGTAAAGTATTAGTTATAATATAACAATAATAGTCATCATAATAATGATACTGTTGATGGTTATTATTGTTGTCAATGCTTATTAAGTAAGTAAGAATAATAAGATTGCTTGGGTGTAATAATGATGATGATGATTATGGTACTGATGATAATGATATGATGACATTTAACAATGGTATCGATAATGACAAAAGTAAATTCAATCATAATGATAATAGTGATGGAAAGAAGTAGAAAGGATGAATGAGTAAAAGTTAACAGTACTACTGGAACAGGGAGAGAGTGATGATGATAGCAATGATAAGATGATGACAATGATAATGGTAATATGGGGGGTGAACCACATGCCTACACACACACACACACACACACACCACACACACACAAACCCTCCACTCCTCCCACAAACACATACACACATAACCTTCTTTCCTCCCCCTCTCATTGTTTTGAGAAACTGTCAAAATCTTGTGGACTCTTTGGCAGCCCTGGTGCAGAAGTGAGTGGTAGAAAGAACAGCAAGTCATAGGGGTAGGATGGAATGGTGTGGGTTGTGTGGTGGAAGGACGGATGGGGCGTTCTGTTTAACATGTTGTTCTATGAATGGTTTTTAGAATAATGTGTAGTATGTCTCTTAACATGTGAATTTATGTATATTTTACTGGTGTGCAAATGACCGACAAGCGTCAAAGATGTTCTTCAGGTCAGAATATGTTCAAGTAAGCGTGTGTGTGTGTGTTGTGTGTGTGTGTGTGTGTGTGTGTGTGGTGTGTGTGTGTGTGTATGTGTTGTGTGGTGTGTGTTGTGTGTTTGTGTGTTGTGGTGGTGATGATGGCAGAGATGTGTGTGAGTATGGGTTTTATGTGTACATGTGCTTGTGTGGTGTGTGTGTGTGTGTGTGTGGGTGTGTGTGTGGTACTGAGCATGCATTTCAATATGTCCCCCCCATCCCCCACCCCGGCTCCCCCTCCCACATCCCACTGCACCTTTCCACCCACTTCTCATTCAGCCCCCCCACCCTCTTCCACACCACTCTCCATCCTGATGTCCTCTCTTTTTTTCTCCCTCTCACAACTCCTGCACTCTTTCACTGTTTTGAAATGCAAATTGTTCAACATACACACAAAATACAATGGCTTAGGCTGTATTCGCAAGAATACTTTTCACATTAACATT
>JADBJO010029661.1:17500-18779 GCA_016801955.1 Conus betulinus
CCAGTCATCAGCATCAATGACCATGAACTGGATGTCGTCCCATGACTTTGTTTATCTGGGCTCAACTACCTCAGACACCCTCTCACTCGACGCAGAGCTCAACAGGCGCATCGGCAAGGCAGCCACCACCATGATCAAGCTTTGACAATGCTTGGGTTATTGAACAGCAGAACTGACCACTCAGACTGTTCCATATCTTTTTGATCTCCCTTGCATCCTTGAATGGATCCTCAGCATAGGCAAAATGATTGTCCCCTACATTTTATACTGTTTGCATATGTTTTTAGTTTTTCAGCAACTTTTTCCTCTCCGCACTTTCGTTTTGTTTCATTTATTACCTTTGGGTGGCTGCTTTGGAGGTGCTGTTGGATTCTTTTTGTGAAATCCTTGGTGGTGAACACCAGATAATTAGTGACTGTGGTGTGTCTTTATTTGACGCCAAGCGCTGACACATGATAGGCGATGAGTCTGCGATAAGACTGATCCAACGGAGAAAAGACTTAGACGCAGGCAATACAAACAGATCTACTTTTTAAGGATTGTTATGGTTTCTCATGCAGCTAAGAAAAAGCTTTTATATTTACAGTATAATTACATAACTTTGCGTCCATTTTTTTTTTTTTTTTTTACGTATTCAACTTTAAAAATTAAACATTTATATATTTGAATTCAATAATAAAGTTATGGGACGACACGAAGATTGTTCTAAGTCATCGGGGAAAAATATGTTAAAAACTTTCATGGGGGAAAAGGATAGAAAAATGCTCCATGAAAGCTTGAAAAACTCCAAATACATCGATAAACTCTAGGAGGCTGAGCCACAAACAAGGGAAGTTATTGACAGGTAACTTCCTGAAGACGGTGTTTTACCAGTTCTAACTGATAAGTCTGGAATTTGGCACACAGTGCAACAAGTTTCTGTTTCAATCTTCTATTTTCCTCTCTTTCCGCACGTCTCAGCCTTCACCTCACTCTTCGTCTGCTTCCTGTAATTGACACTGAAAACAACAAAGTAATGGAAAGCTGTGGGATTCGAAAGTAAAAAGAAAAAATATATATAAAGGGTTTTTAAAAGTATGATTAAAAATGGATTTAAAAACCAACAAAATTGTTTCAAAGCTATTGCTTGCATTCAATACAAAGCAAAACACCCAGAGCAAACTCATGTTACACCGTGAGAAAACGTTCCCACATGGATGAATGTTCCATGCCCAATCCTTGAGAAAGTCTGGAACCTCCTGCCATAACTGCCTTTGTGTCGTAAGTTATTAGGCTCCGA
>JADBJO010029662.1:0-2500 GCA_016801955.1 Conus betulinus
GGGTGGAGGTGGAGAGGGTAGGAGGAAAGGAGAACGGGAAGAAAGGTGGAAGAAAAAGCAGTCAGCCAGAGAACGAGAGAGGGCAAACAAAGAGAGAGAGAGAGAGAGAGAGAGAGAGAGAGAGAGAGAGAGAGAGAGAGAGAGAGAGAGAGAGAGAGATTTCCACCCTTTCAGCTTTGTTCGAAAAAAACAGTTAACGGCACAAAGACAGACTCCCAACCAGAAAAGCGTATTGCATGTGAAAACGGCGGGAGACAACGATATCAATTAACTTTGCTGCCCCTGCCCCTACTCACATACCCTGCCTTCCCTTCTCTCTATTTTCCTGCTGACAAGAAGAATTCAGCAGAGAGAGAGAGAGAGAGAGAGAGAGAGAGAGAGAGAGAGAGAGAGAGAGAGAAGGGGGCGGGGGGATACGTAACAAGTTAAATCCCAGTTTACTCGTCTTACTCGTCATCGCGGGCCGGTGAGAGAATTCACACAGAAAACAAAAAGAGAAACAAACAAAAAGTAGAAGGAGCATCAACATCAGCAGCAGAAGAAGGAGAAGAATAAAGAAGAAGAAGGAGAAGATGAAGAAAGGAGAAGAAGAAGAAGGAGGAGGAGGAGGAGGAGGAGGAGGAGGAGAAGAAGGAGGAGGGAAAGGAGAGGAGGAAGAGGAGGGGGGAAAAGGAGAAGATGAAGAAGAAAAGGACAAGGAGAGGAGGAGGAGTTGAAGAAGAAGGGAAGAAGAATAAGGAGGAGGAGAGGAGGAGGGAGAAGGAGGAAAAAAAAGAAGAAGAAGAAGAAGAAGGAGGAGGAGGAGAGGAGGTGAGAAGAAGGAGAGGAAAGAAGAAGAAGGAGCAGGTGGAGGAGGAGGAGGAGAGGAGGAGGAGGGTGGTGAAGAAGAAGGAGAGGAAGAAGAAGAAGAAGAAAGAAGAGAAGAAGAAGAGAAGAAAAGGAGGAGGAGGAGAAGAGGAGAAGACGGGGAAGAAAAAGAAGAAAAAAAAAGAGGAAAAAGAAGAAAACCAATTTGGTTAAAAGATTAGCCTTTTAATAATTTATATGAAAACAATAAACTGTATCCTGTGAGTCGGCAAACGGGCGATGTACAAGCCAATGATGAAGCGGGGGGGGGTGGTTGGGTGGGTGGGGTGGGGGGGGGGGGGGGGGGGGGGGGGGGGGTTCAGACATGTTTCAGGGGGCCACTATACTCAGCTCAGTGATACTAATACTAAATATATAAGAAGAACCACTCACCAGAACACCGAAGCGTATCTGACGCTGAAGGTGAGGAGCCCAGGACGAAGTTGACGAAGGCCAAGGACACGGAGTGGTCACTGCCCCATCCCCCGGGCGGCGGCCTTGCCGTGGCACCACCACCCGCGAGCCGTTGGCCACGGTGTGGGTCAGGTTGATGCTGCATGCTGCCTCGGATGTCGCTCTGGTGGGGGCGCTCCTCGCCGAACAGAAAGTCGAGGTCCGAACTCCACACGGCGTCTGGAACCAGAAGAAACCCAAGAGATGATTGCACAAGTGAACATCGACAGCTCTTTCAGCCAAGGGGGAATCTCTCTCTCTCTCTCTCTCTCTCTCTCTTCCCCCCCCCCCCCCCCCCCCCCCCCCCCCCCCGACTGTGTCATCTGGCTAAAGAAGATGAAACTCATTTCTTATTCTATTGTCCGTGTGTAGTGATATTAGAAAAAAAAAAAAACTCTTATTAAGCCAAGCATTACAACGACCCAAGTAAATTTATAATGACTTTGCTTTTAAAATCATCAAGAAGTGAAAATACTATATCCAGTCTAGCACAATATGTTTACAAAGCTCAGAAAATATTAGATACTGCAACATCTTTGCATGTCTGAGTCATATACATTTTACTGTGCCAGTTGTTTTTCTAATACATGTTCGTGTTCCTTAATGTGAATATTATAGTGTCGCCAGCTGCATTAAGTATTGTTGATATGTTTTTCTGTATATGTACCCCTTCAGTGAGGGGCCTTGGCCTGTACTGGATAAACTTTTGCATTCGCATTCTCTCTCTCTCTCTCTCTCTCTCTCTCTCTCTCTCTTCTCTCTCTCTCTCTCTCTCTCTCTCTCTCTCTCTCTGTGTCTCTCTCTCTCTCTCTCTCTTGAAACGGATAACCGGCCACGTAACCTTTAAAAGTTCCCGTTTAAAAAGTTTTTGTTGGATAGAATGGGATATCAAAGGTGCGCTGGCTGTCTTTTTTTTCTTTCCCCAGTTAACTGTATCAACTGATATTAAAGTCCTTTTTCATGACAGAAATGGAATAACTGATATCCTTAATCGTCTTGTGTTTTGTTGCTGTCGTAATTTTGTCGCTATGAAGCTGTGTCCGTTATCTAAATGATTTGTCGTTATGAAGCTGTGTCCGTTATCTAAATGGTTTGTCGTTATGAAGCTGTGTCCGTTGTCTAAACGGTTTGTCATTATGAAGCTGTGTATGTTATCTAAATGGTTTGTCGTTATGAAGCTGTATCCGTTGTCTAAATGGGT
>JADBJO010029662.1:5000-10000 GCA_016801955.1 Conus betulinus
CCCCCCCACACACACACCCCCATCCCCACCTCACATACCCTCTTTCCCCAACTGTTACCGTCCATCCATTTGCCTTGGCGGAATCCCCACGGGTCTCATCATATTTGGTAACATAACAGAACATACTAATGATTGTGGAGGTGAAGTGAGAATTTTCTTTTTTTTTTTTTTTTAGGTTGCTCACGTTACGAAATGAGGGTTTTGCATGGTTCGGTCGGACAGGTTTATGTATGCCGCCTTCTTCACCTTCCCCTCCCTCGCAGAAATGTTCCCCCTCTTCTCACAGCTATGCACGCAAAAACAACACTTCCACATACTACACACCGTTTTATTTTGCTGCTGAAGAGACGCTCAGAATTGTTGCCCCCCTCTCCCTCTACCCCTTCCCTCCCCTCCCCTGCTCCCCCTCCTCTCCTTCGTTTGTTCAAGTTCGCGCGTAATGGGTGTTGAAGTTTGGAACGCTAGGAACACTGTTATGTTTGCAAAGTTATAGGGCAACACCATGAAAGACAGATTCCAGATCCTGTAGGCTCACTTAGAGAGAGAGAGAGAGAGAGAGAGAGAGAGAGGAAGAGAGAGAGGAGAGAGAGAGAGAGAGAGAGAGCGAGAGAGAGAGAGCGAGGAGAGACACACACACACACACACACACACACACACACACACACACACACACCAATCACAGAAAAACACACAGACAGACAGACAGAGAGAGAGAGAGAGAGAGAGAGGAGAGAGAGAGAGAGAGAGAGAGACAGACAGACAGACAGAGGGAGACAGAGAGAGAGACAGTCATATATATATTATTATGTATGATATACATATACATGTATATTAAGAGAGAGAGACTCGTGACTCGTGACTCGTGACTTTATGTGAGGCCATCAGCCTATTCACATGAGTACGCAACAAAAAGTCAATCAATTTTATATAATTTTCCTTATGAGCGTAAAGTAGGTATAAATATTATTGTTTTTTTTAAAACTCATAATATTAATACTGTTTGATGCTAGCATACAAAAACCTGTTTTCTATTCCATTTCCCTCATCGTAATATCGTTCACATATACAGTTTTTAGGCCTTTCTTCCCTACGTGGTATAATTCTCCGGAAAGCCGTACTATTTTAAGCATCTTTTGTTTACTTCATTTACGCATGCGCAAAAATAGCCTATCGCCCTCTTCAACGCAAAGGTAAACCCCGAATCTTGGGTCTATCACAATAGCTGCCATGATAACCTTTGACACTCGTGTGTGTTCTTCTGTGGTCATGTTCATGTGGTGTTGGACTTGTATTGATTATATTCGTTGGATTTAGCTGCTCCCTGGATGAATTACTATAACCTTGTCACTTACCATGTATCAGGTTGGTACATTCCTTCAGTTATTTTAACTTTAATTGTAGTTTCCCCCTATTTCTTTTCAGCCATGCGCCTGGCGTGGGTCTTGTTGACACTTGACTCGCACACATTTGTTTTGGTTGTCCGTTGACCAGAGGAGTCTCTTAATGGTCGGAACCCTAGAATTCAAACTTTAATAATTCAAAGCAACCGTCGGAAAAATAATAAAAATGCATATAATGGCTATCGTTATTCAAAGAAAGAGTTCAAATCCATACTCTCATAGCCAACTATTTCTTAGCAGACGATCCAGCCAAAATTCAGCAGGCAACTTTCAGCACCCACTCTCTCTCCACCCCCCTCCCCCCCCCCCCCCCCCCCCCCCCCCCCCCCCCCCCCCCCCCCCCCCCCCATCCCCCCCCGCTCCCTCCTCCCCCCCCCCCCCCCCCCCCCTCCTCCCCTCTCCCCCCCCCCCCCCCCCCCCCCCCTAAGCAGAGAGCGAGAGAACGGCCGAAAGAGACGGACAGAGGGAGACTGGCGCGGTGTGCGAGCGTCAGCGCGGACCGCCGCTTCGTGCTGATTTGCATGTTGACCTACTTAGGCGAAGTCTGTGCTGCTTGCTGGTTGCTTGAAACTGAGCTGATCAAGTTATTGTCCTACTTTTCGTTTCCTGGTTTATCTTATTTACATACTTCATCACTTCATGGTCAATTATTAATTGTCTATGTTTCCCTTTGTATTTATTTCGTAGTTTTGCATGTGTATGTATACACAGATTTCATTATTGATTTTAAGCTTCTTCCCCTTTCATACATGCATTTTTATACACATTGGTTCTCTATTATTATGCACATTTTCCATACTCATTTAACTAAAAACCATTCATATTCCCCCCCCCCCCCCCCCCCCCCCCCCCCCCCCCCCCCATGGTGGCCACGTTTGTTCTCTGTAGTTGCTTCCTCCATAACCCCCTTCCCCCCCCCCTCCCCCTCTCTTCTTCATGCTCTCCTTTTTAACTTGGTCATGCATTCTTGAATTATATCAATTCAGATTATAATTACACATATTCCCTCATAACTACCTTAATTGTCTGTACTCTTGCATAATTACATATTATTAGTTATACATTCAATTCAGTTCTACTACACTTCCTGATCCAATCAGCTCAATCCATGTCAATCAAACTCATCCTCACACACACACACACACACACACACACACACACACACACACACACACACACACACACACACACACATACACACACACACATATACATATATACATACACATACACACACACACACACACACATATATATATATATATATATATATATATATATATATATATATATATATATATATATATATACATATATATATACATATATACACACACATATACACACACATATATATACATACATATATATATATATATATACATACACACACATACATTACATACACATACATACATATATATACATATACATATATATATACATATATATACATATATATATACATACACACACATATACACACACACATACATACACACACATATGCATATACATGATACACACCTACACACACATACATACACACACACACATACACACACATACACATGCACACATACATCTATAGATATAGTACATTTTACAATCTTGTTCGTGTTCTTGTAAGTATTCCTACTCCATCATCCATTTATAATAGCCTCCTTCTCCCTCATTTCCATCCATATTATACATTTCCAAGCATATTCATATTCATTCATTACACATATTTTCCTCAACACATATTCATTTCCATAATTCCATTCTTTCATATTATATTACATTCACATTCTCTCGTATTACACCCTTGTATTCACTTTTATAGTTATCTTTCCATCATGCATATGTACATAGTCCTTGTCGTACTTCACATCTGAGTATACATTTGCATGATCTTATTTGTGTTCATATAACATCTCTTTCGTAAAGCTGTTCATATCATCACACAAATTGCAATCTCATACTCATTCAGGTATTCATATTACTTTCCATTCTGAGAAACACCTTACGAGTTAAATCCATGATTCAGCCTTCTCTATATATTATATTATAACCACACATCCATGTTCATTTATTATGCATATAGATTCATATGTTTATACATAAACATTCACATAATCATACATACATATACACATACCATAGACATATACAGCTTAAATTCAGAGCCCACAGAAGCAAAACCAAGTCTCATTTCTTTGTCTTATATTTGTGTTTCTCTGTATTTTAATGCATAAAACGTATACATTGCTAGGTCACGTATCATTTCCATATTTTCATTTTGTAATAGGTTTCTTAGTGTAATTGTATCCTTATTTCTGTAATGTTTATAAATATATTTCTCCCTTAATTGTCTGTAACATGGGCATATCTTAAAAAAGTGTAATTCGGTTTCTTCTGTTGGACAAAAAGGACATGTTGTAATTGCATCCTTGTCTGTAAACTTTTTTTGTTTGTGTGTAATTCGTTTACCCCCCTAAACGTAGTCTGGTTAGTGCTTTTCTAAATTTCGCTATTGTGATGTCGTAAAAATACTTTTTCAGTATGGTGTACAAATTTGAAAGAGCGGTAAGTGTTAAAACGTTCGCTATTTTCTATTTTATCATGCCAGTTCTGCTTGTGGCAATCTACCATTCTTTGTTTTAATACTGAAATAAATCTGTTCTCATCTCCTACCCCTTCATTTAGCCACACTTCTGAAAAGCCGTATATGTCTAAACAGCGTTTTAATTCTAATGCCCAATTTTGGGTTTTGTTTATTTCGGTCTTTTCTCTTTCATATGCTTGTTTGGGGAGTCTGTTTGGTTCCATTTTTATAATTTTAAACCAATACCTAATCGCCCTTATTGTGCTGTCTATGCATACAGGATACCCAACTCTCCATATATTAGATTATTTGGGGTTTTCTTGCCCACACCCATATATTTTTTACAAGCGAACAAGTGTATATTTTCTATTGCTTTATATAGTTAGACCCCATGCTTCTGCTGCGTATAAGAGTAAGGGTTTAACTTGAGTGTCAAACAGTTTAAAAATAAATAGCCATATCTAAATGTCCTAAACTGTACATAGTTTTTCATTATTTCCATAATTTTGCCTTTCGCCCTACCAGCATATTCAGAAAGTGAAATGTCTACTGAGAGTTTAGTTGTCAGGGTGAAACCTAGGTACTTATAACTGTTTACTACTTCTATTTCTTGGTCTTTGTAGTACCATTTTTCTTTTTTTGCCCAAATAGCCCCCTTTCCTAAAAACCATTATTTTTGTTTTTTTGTAGATTTACTGTTAAACCTATAGAATCCGAGGCTTGTTGTAGATTCTTCAATTGATTTTGTAAGCCCGCTGGTGTTAATGATATCAGGGCTATGTCATCTGCAAAAAGCAATGTGAAAATCTCTTCTGCGCCTGGTAGAAATTGATAACCATGTCTGCCTTTTCTTGTGACATTGTCCGCCACACTTCTGTTATTAATAGAGAAAAGATCAAGGGGGACAACAAACAACCTTGTTTTACTCCTGCTGGGCATTCGAAAAACTCTGTTAGTTCAGTTCCAAATCTAACACAAGCTGTGTACTGTTTTGTATATGCCTTTTTAACATG
>JADBJO010029662.1:15000-18777 GCA_016801955.1 Conus betulinus
ATGCGTGTGACTAGTTGAAACTCACAGAAGCATCACAGAAGCGACGAGAAACGCGGAGATCCTCCCCTGCAGGTGTCATGTTTATCTCGTGTTGATACCAATAATAGTTTTATGGGCTGGGGCTTAAAAAAACAGGCGAATAAACATTCGGGTTGGAGGGGGGGAAGAGAGAACAGACAGACAGACACACAGAGAGAGAGAGGGGAGACACAACACACACACACACACACACACACACACACACACCACACACACACACACACACACACACCAGGTTGGTAGGGTAGACATGCAGACAGGCAGACGGAGGAGTTTCTGTTTCTCTCCCCCCTGTCTGTTCCCTCTCTTTGTCTCAATCAATCACCCTCGTTTTCCAGTTTTAGTTCTCCCACTGACGTTCGGTAAATGTCTCTGGTTCAACCGGAGTCTGAATCAAAGTGTGTTTCGTCGACCGCGGAGACAACAGTTCAAAGGTTCAGTTAATTACTCTCAGGATTAATGTCCACAACCCTAAGTAAGACGGCAGACGGGGAGAGACAGAGTTGAGAGAGAGACAGAGAGAAGGGGGGGGGGGGAGAGAGAGAGGAGGGACGGAGAGAGAGGGGAGGGAGGGAGGGGAAGGAGAGAGAGAGAGAGAGAGAGGAGAGAGAGAGAGAGAGAGGAGAGAGAGAAGAACAATTACACACACAACAAACACACCACACACACACACACACACACACACACACACACACAGGAGGAGAACAAACAACGACACACACACACACACACAAACACACATTATAATATATATATATCTTGAATTGCATATAAACAAAGCTTGCTCTTATGTCTTAGATTGTAGACAATAGGGGTGGGGGGGTGGGGGGGGGGGGGGTGGTGATAAGCCCTCATATCTGCAGTGGTAGATGATTCTGCCTAACTGACAGTATGTGCTTGAGTGGTGAATGGGGAATAATAAATGCTTCAATATATACACAGATACACAGAGAGAGAGAGAGAGAGAGAGAGAGAGAGGAGAGAGAGAGAGAGAAGGAGAGGACAGACAGACAGACAGACAACAAAAGAGAATGAGAGCGAGAGAGGACGGCGCGGCGGGGAAAAGGGATTAGGGGTAGAGGTGCGAAAACAGTGTTCGCTACACTAGACGCGAGCAGGACTGGAATTCGCCACGTCTGACTGCCAACTTAGCGCTCTACCACTTCGCCATCCCACCCACCCCCCCCCCCACCCCCCCCCCCCCCCCCCCCCCTTCTTTCAAAGGTATGGCTTCCTATGTTCGAAGGTACCTTCCCTTTCACACTATGTCAAGTATCGACTGTCTTCGACATCCTTTAGAAATATTTACAGATCTGGGAGGGAGTCTTGTCATCCATGGAATCCAACCAGAAGAGCTGCAAAACCCCGGAGGGGGGATAGGGAGGGGGGGGGGGGGGGGGGAGACGAGACGCGACAGACCATAACTCATCCGTTCATCTTTTCCAGACAGACTGGATGTTTACAGTCAACGGAGTCTGCTTCATGGCCTACATGGCGGACCGAATGCCACGCCTTTTAAAGTCGCCCCTCCCCCCCCCCCCCCCCCCCTCCACCCCCCCCCCCCCCCCCCCCCCCTCCCCCTCCCCGCCCTCCGTTTTCTTCAGTTATGGACCGGGCAGTACAGCTCAGAATGAGCGGAACGCCGACTGAGTCGATTTCCAGACGAAAGCATCTTGATTCATCCTCTCCCCACACCCTCCCTCCCCCCCCCGACCCACCGGGCCTTCCCTTCCCTCCTACAGGAA
This sequence comes from Conus betulinus, assembly GCA_016801955.1. Classification (NCBI taxonomy): domain Eukaryota; kingdom Metazoa; phylum Mollusca; class Gastropoda; order Neogastropoda; family Conidae; genus Conus; species Conus betulinus. Next base: position 16,785 of record JADBJO010029662.1, read on the forward strand.
GTCATGATGGCCCCAGTGGGTCAGGCTGTTACGGCTTTCAGGGCGCCTTCAATGGTTCCCACAGAAGGACATCCTTTCTATTCCGGCAGACAGAGAGACTCCGTGGAAGGTGTCAGGGCTGGAGGTACAGGACACGACTCCAGCTGCCTGGCAAAAATAAGTTATACGGGTCACTTTCGACTCGACTGTTCATCTTTCCGCTACAAAGGAACTCTTGCCTCAGTCTGAGTACATAGCTAACACATAGAAACAGTCGTAATGAAAATGTATGATATAAATGGGGAAAAGCGCTGCAAGTAAAAAATATCCTTCTCCGATACAATGCATGATATATAAGGGGAAAACCCCCTGTAAGTATCCTTCTCCATTACTATCTCTCCCCCACTGTACTACTTTCATAACTTACCACTCTCATTTCGTACATTCTGTAATTCTGTACTAATTCATAACTTACCACTCTCATTTCGTACATTCTGTATTACTGTACTAGTTCATAACTTACCACTCTCATTTCGTACATTCTGTATTACTGTACTAATTCATAACTTAACCACTCTCATTCGTACATTCTGTATTACTGTACTAATCCATAACTTACCACTCATTCTCATCGTATTTTCGTACATAAATTCTGTATTACTGTACTAATTCATAACTTACCACTCTCATTTCATACCCTCTTTATTACTGTATCTTGCTAATTTACAGCTTGCCATTAACATATCAACCATGTTATGTCATGCCATACCCTTACTGTGCCGTATCATACCTATAATACGATACCATACCACGCCATCCCATACCAATACCGTATCACACCATAGCATGCCATGCCATACCAGACCACGCCACACCAAATCTATCATACCATGTCCTATCACACTCATCATACCATGTCCTATCACACCCATCACACCATGTCGTATCATACCTACCATACTATAACTGAAAGCGCCTTGCCATACCCTATTCTGCTCTACTACGCCCTACCATTATCTTTTCATATTGGATTGGAAAAAGTGAACCGAGGTGGCATGTGCACCACACACTTGCACTGTGTCTTGTTTGTCCGTCGAGACGACGAAGAACATCTAGTCATCCTGGGATCGGGGATGAGTGTGGAAGATGGCTGGTCAGGCCGATCTGCGCCCCGGACAAACAAAAAAGAAGACCCTATCACAGTACGGACAGGGGGATGGTGGCAGCAGCTGGAGATCTGTTGACACTGGTCTCCTGACCATGACCATCCTGCGCTGCTCAGCTGCAGCAAATCCTGTTGCCTTCATAGGTTTCTGCACCTTTTGCGGACAGCTAATCGCCACTGCTCGTCTCTGTCCTGGGCTGTCTGATCCCATGTTGTGTGGCTTATGTTGAAGGCCTTCAGGGGAAGATTTGAGGCTGTCTCTGAAACCCTTCCTCTGGCCTCCATGTGACAGCATTTGCCTTTTCGTAGTTCGCCAAACAATAGTTTCTTTGGCCCGCCGATGGTCTGGCATGCGAACTACGTGACCTGCCTAGCGAAGCTGAGACTTACTGCATCAAGATGGTGAGATGTCTAGGGCAGGCCAGTCACAAGGCAGGACTTCAGTGTCCGGAATCTTGTCCTTGCCACTTAATCCTATGAGTCTTCGGAGGCACGTGGAGTGGAAATGGTTCAGTTTCCTGTCGTGACGGCTGGTAAACCGTCCATGTTTCACAGCCACAGAGCAGTGTGGTTAGGACTATGCACACGAGCCACACGTGAAAGGCAAACCTATAGGTAGCAAGCCTGTCGCCCCTGGCAAAATTCTGTAGGAGAATCCCCACTTTGACAGATTAACAAACAACAAATGGTGACAGAGCAAAAATACGGGCTTTACCGCTTTACTGCGGCTACAAACCCTCCCCCAGGAGAGAGAGAGAGAGAGAGAGAGAGAGAGAGAGGAGAGAGAGAGAGAGAGCAGGCTGATTTTCTCACAGAGTACTAACTGCTGTGACCATGAAGGTATACCAT
>JADBJO010029663.1:0-18775 GCA_016801955.1 Conus betulinus
ATAAAAGTGGCTACAACTACAAACTACAATACAACCCAGATAATAACATGAACAGTAATAAGAAAAACAGAAAAAGGAAGATCATATGGTATAATCCCCCATATGATGGAAGAATAAAGACTAATGTAGGAAAAGAATTCTTTAAAATTCTTATAACATCATTTCCAAAAGAACATGTACTATCTAAAATGTTCAATAAAAACACCATCAAGCTATCATATTCATGTATGCCCAACCTCAAAAACATATGACTCATCTAACAAAACTAAAGGCAACACAGCCAAAAAGGGTAACAAAAGGACATCTTGTAACTGCACTAAAAAAGATCAATGCCCCCTGAATAATAAATGCCTTTACAATAATATTGTATACCAAGCCACAGTAACAACTGATAGTGACAAAGAAACATACATAGGGATTACTGCAAACCATTTTAAAACTAGATATGCAAACCATAAACAGTCCTTCAAAAATGAAAAATATAAAAACCAAACAGAACTAAGTAACACATTTGGAAACTTAAAGATAAAAAAATAGACTACAATATATCATGGAAAATTATAAAAGAGCAGCACCATACAATAATGTCTCTAAAAAAATGCAACCTATGTTCTACAGAAAAGTGGCTGATATTATGCAAACCTCATCTAGCAACTCTGAATTCAAAAGTTGAGATCATAAACAATTGCAGGCACAAATGGAAATTCTTGTCACACACCATTCCTTAACACACCCTCCCTGAACGCACCCCCCAAAAAACCAAAAATTGTAAAAAGATACAGGCCACGTGAAACACATGCAGAACTCACGCTTACACACACACACAATATATATAACACCGGTAGCGTGCCCAAAATAAACACCCTGAAGAGAGCAGAGAGCTTGAAACAAGTTTGTTGGTGTTTTTTAATCTCCTTTTAATCATATTTTTAAACTTATGTCGCTCCCTTCCGGTTGAGCATTTTTTAGAGTTCTTGCTGGCTCTCTACTTTTATTTGTGATATATATATATATATATATATAAACTAATAATTCCAAGGATAAATACCAAGCACCATTTCAGCAACTTACAGAGCAGCTTGGTGTTGCAATGATTGCAAGAAATATTGAATTATAAACAAAGCTTGCTCTTATGTCTTAGATTGAAGAAATAGGGGAGATAAGCGAGATAAGACTTAGCGCACTGTTCCCTTTATGCGCATTTGTAACCTCTATTTTGTTGGAATCTCTATATTGTTGGAATAAAAACGTGAAAACCGAAAAAAAAGATTGTTTCTCATGATATGTTTTCCACCGTTGTGCTAAAATATGTTTTACAAACCACAGTAACAACCATCAACGAATTTTCAGCATCACCAAAAACATCAGCAGAATGAAACTGACGTGCGCTGTGATCATCGCCGTGCTGTTCTCACGGCCTGCCAACTCACTACAGCTGATGACTCCAGAGGTGAGTTGAAATGATTCACACACACACACACACAATCAGAGACACACGCAGACGCACACATGCACCCTCTTACATGCACACACACACACACACGCGCGCGCGCGCGCGCGCGCGCGCATGTACACACACACACACACAACCACGTGCGCGCGCGCGCCCGCCCGCACACACTCACATACATATACACACACGCGCGCGCACACACACATTTAATGTTTGGTCTCTGTACTTTACACACTTCGTTGATGCTCGCTTACCAAGGCACATACAAATAAAATAAAAGCAGGGAGTCCTGATATTTCAAAATTCTGTTGTCTCAGTTGACGTGTCTTCAGTCAGTTTGTATCTTCTACTTGAAAGTCCCATAATGACTGCGCCCTGTTTTCTGGGAGGTTCCACAGTGCTGGCCTTGAGATTATTCCAGTATTGCATGGCTGGCCATGTTTCTTGCTGTCCTTTAAATCTGAACATGCGGCTATTTCTTCTCTTGATGCTGAGTTTTGAAAGATGGTCTGTGGCACAATGGGTTTTATTCTGTTTGCTGAGGCGATTCCGTAGATTTCTTACGGCATCAAGTTGACTAAAGCTGTAGCCCAGTTCTTATCGTTGACTTGCCTGCCCGTGTGTCTGTTCTCTCACTATTTCAACACCTGCATGTCCTGGACAGTATATTCACATGAGTCTCTCCAACGAAAAGCCGCACATTACTTCATGCAATCAGGGCTTCCCATTCCATTCCACTTTCCACTGTTTAAAGCAGGTTAATGGAGTCAGTCAATGTCATGGCTTGTTGAGTTCTAAGCTGGTCTGTGGATAAGAGCCAGTGGAGTGCCTCTACCTCCACTGCTAGAAGTCGTTAAACTGTATGCACTGTTACCTTCCTGCATAGTCCGCCCATTTTGCTTCACTGTGTATCACCAGCGTGACTTACCTTTGGTGACTGAACGGTCAGTGAATACAGCAATAGCTTATTTGTATGCCAAGGTTTTCTACATGCAACTGAATTTCTGCGTGTTTTTACCTTCTGGCCATTCTCGACAGTGTGTGTTAAGCTTTGGAGCGATGGCAGTTTGGTAGAGGTGTTTGGGGGTAGTCTTGATACTTTTCCCCATTACTTCGTTTCTCTTAGGTCTGATAACTGGCTCACAAGCTGTATATTGTCTTCTGCCTGTCCAATCCATGATTTTTTACGTCCTAGGCGAGTGCCTTATATTTCCTTGACTACAGAGAGAGGGAGTCTTTATCAAACTATCTTGATAGGGGATGAAGACATGTGTTCTGGCTTCTTTAGAGAGCTGTTTGGTATCTGGATAACGTACTTTGGTGCTTTTTAGCTATTGCTTTATCCAGTTCAGGTGCTGTGATTTCATCATCAATGTCAGTTTGAGCTAGATGTTGATTTAATTTGGTCAAACATTTCTTCTGTCCATCCAGAATTCTCTCATTACTCTCTTCCATGAATCTTGAGTTTCATAGTCCTCTTAGCATCTAGGACATCTGGGTGGCATTTATACTGTGTTTTCCTTCCATGCGATGATAAAACTGCCAGAACTCTGTGTTGTGTCATGATTAAGTGACTCACAAAATTTTTGCCATGTAGGTTTCTTGTGCTTCCTTAGCTACTCTTTTGAACTGTTCATTTCTAGCTGCAAAGTGAAAAACTGCAGGCGGAAATCTAAACAAATCTTAAATAAATGTCAGCGAACCGACCAGAGAAACGTGGACAAACGAGTCACAAGACAACACACAACGCGTTTCGACCTGTTAGGTCTTCCTCAGGTGAAACAAAGACGGACAAAATAACGAAAATGCACTTAGCTTTGATCGCTTCAGATTGCTTCTGAGTTCAGCGCAAGGACTCAAAAGCAATCTGAAGCGATCAAAGCTAAGTGCATTTTCGTTATTTTGTCCGTCTTTGTTTCACCTGAGGAAGACCTAAGAGGTCGAAACGCGTTGTGTGTTGTCTTGTGACTCGTTTGTCCACGTTTCTCTGGGCGGTTCGCTGACATTTATTTAAGATTTGTTCATTTCTAGACCTGACAGAAGTAATGCGAGAAGCTCATATCACAATGTAACGGAAATAATGCAATAGATTAAACGATGCAACGTGACAGAAGCAATACTGAGCGTTCAATACTGCATTGTGACACTAGTAATGCAAAACCTACCATAATGTGATGTGGCAGAAGTAATACATTGAGTGTAATCATTGTGTTTCGTCGAAACAATGCATAGAGTGCAATGATGCGATATAACAATAGTAACACATACTGTGTAGTGAGAATGTGGCATACGTAATATACAGAAACCACTAATATGATGTGGCATAAGTAATATAGAGCGTGATGTGATTGGATGTGGAATAAGTAACATACAGAATGCAGTGATATGATGAGGGATAAGTAACATACAAGATGCAATGATTTGATATGGATTAAGTAATATACAGAGTACAGCGTTATTATGTGGATTAAGTAATGCACAGAGTGCATTGATATGATGTGGATTAAGTAATATACAGAGTGCAGCGATGTTATGTAGATTATGCAATATACAGTGCAGTAGTATGATGTGGCATACGTAGTGTACAGAGCAGTGGTATGATGTGGCGTATTACACCGAGTAAAATTAAATGATGTGGCATAGGTAATATGTGGAGTGAAGTGATATGATGTGGTATAAGTAATCTATAGAGTAAAATTATATGATGTGGCATAGGTAATATACAGAGTAAAATTATATGGTGTGGCATAGGTAATATACGGAGTGAAGTGATATAATGTGGCATAAGTCATATACAGAGTGCAGTAATGTGATGTAGCACAAGTAATATACAGAAGAAAGTTATGTCATGTGGCATAAGTAGTATACAGTGTGCAGTAATATGATGCAGCATAAGTAATATACATAGCAGACTTATACCATGTGGCATAAGTAATATACATAGCAGACTTATACGGTGTGGCATAAGTAATACACATGTGCAGAAATATCATGTGGCATAAGTAACATACAAAATAAAGTTATATGATGTGGCAAAAGTAGTATACAGAGTGCAGTAATATGATGTAGCATAAGTAGTATACAGAGCAGACTTATATGATGTGGCATAAGTAATACACATGTGCAGTAATATGATGTGGCATAAGTAACACGCATGTGCAGTAATATGATGTGGCGTAAGTAATATACAGAGTGCAGGGATGTCATGTGCATGAGTAATACGTAGAGTATTACAAAGTTCTGGAGCATGAGTGATGCCATAGAGGTAATGTCTAGAGTGTAATGATATTGTGCCATAACTGTAATGCATAGAGTGTAGTAATGTGATGTCAGAGCCGTAATGCATAGTATGTAGACATGTTATGTGACAGAATCGATGCGCATATGTGATTTGACAGAAATAAAGCTTAGAGTGCCATGACATGATGACAAAGTAGAAACAATGCACAATGTGTAGTGATGCGATGTGGTAGAAGCAATACACAGAGTGCACAGATGTCACGTGATAGAAGTAAAGCATAGAGTTTAATGATGTGATAGGGCAGAAATCAATATGTATAGACTGTAATGATATGATGTGTTAGAGTTAACGTATAGATTGTAATTATGTGATGTGATCGAGACTGACTTACTGACTTGTGATGGAGGGAACGCATAATTTGAAATGGAATGATATGGTAGAGGTCATGTTTTCCGCCAGGAGGGTTATGTGATGCAGATATGACTGTGAACTTGTAGAAGGATGTGGAGACAGCTTTCCTAGACACGTATTAAGAACTGATCATGGATGTCATTAAGGCCAGGAACAGAATCGTTACAGATTTGCCAAGCTGATTTCACTTCATTAAGTGCAAACGGCAGATTGTGGATTTCAGTATTGTCAGAGGAAAGGTTGCAGGGAAATATTCTTTCAGTTAAGTCTTTTTGGACAGATTTATTTGTGGAGGATGAGTTTTGTTCAGTAGTGGAGGCTAACAGATTGGCAATGGTTTGTTTATCAGTGATCAGAGCGTATGCAGATTTCAGGTGATGAATGGAATAGCTAGTGTTTACCTTTGATTTTCTCGATAGTTTTCCAGACATCTTCTTTGAAGTTTTGAATAGCTTGGAACAGAAGCCTCTCCAAGAATAGCGTCACTTATTCTGAGAGTAAGTCTTGATTGGCTCGCTGCTCTGGACGGGCTCGAGCACTGGGCACTGGTGGTTTGTAATACATGCAACGTTGAGCCCGTTTGCATTTATTTGTGATGTGTTGGCAGTCAGAGTTAAACCAAGATGTTCTAGGCATTCACAGTTTGTTTGATGAAATCGAAATACTGTCTATGAAACAATTTATGAGTAATTCTGTCAGGACTTTACAGAACTTCTGCTTTGATCAGTTTTGGTCTGATACTTCCTGCATAGGGTCCCAGTAAGCTTTGTGATAACTGAGATCTTTAGGTAGCGTTATGTTGTTTTGCATTTCAGACAATTGGAAAGTGATCACTTCAGTGCAGATTGTCATGAACACACTACGCATGGTCCAGGACCAGCGAAGAATCACTTTTTGACTAATCTAAACACGAAAGTGTACAGTGGAAGAATGGAGGTATGTTGTAGACCAATCATTCAGTGAATAAAAACGCAGCTTTGAAATCATATCTTCAAGGAGTCCTATGGATGAAGTATTCACACTACCTCAAAGAGGGTTGTGTCCCTTGAAATCATCCAATAGTAGAGAAGGCCAGGGTAGTTCCTCTATCAGGCTGACCAGCTCTTAGCATCTGGCAGATACAGATGGAGATAAATAATATAAAGAACACTCTGTTATTGTTGATCATGAAGTATTTCTTTCTAACAGCTAAAGCTTTAAGAGAAGTATTTAAACCAATAGGGCTGAAATAAACGACACTTGAGGATGAGTAATCAGACTCCTCCCATAACTCCAGCTGCATTAGGTTGTGCTGGTTTTGAGAACACGTTACGGATGGGAAAAGTGGAAGTGTCCTGGTTCTGAATTTCGGTTTTCTACAGAGCCAGTTACTTGAAATTTGAATATAGACTCTGGGTCTTCCAATCGTTGAATCCATCATGACAATGAGATGAAAGTGGTCCACCTCTCATTTCATCTCTGCATCTTCATTACTTTTTCAGACTGTAGAGGGATTAATTTGATGTGAAAGAAACATTCTAGTTTTTTTTTTCTTCAGGCACTTTTTCTGTGGAGGGTCCAGGAGCAGACAGAGGCCCTTCCATCTCTAACACCTTTGCACAATGCCTGCCTGTAGTTTTTGAAGAGCTCTAGGGCCTTTGAGAAGAAAGTGAGGTTTTTGTTCCCTACGCATTGGAGCAAGGCTGGGAGGATCTGGGAGGGGTTTTTATTTCACAAGCTGCTTAGCAGCAAATTTTCTCGACTGCTGGAGAGACTGAGTGGTAGCAGGATTTGTGCCTTAGCTGAAGGCGTTAGATTTCACATGAGGGCTGGCAGATTTATTGGCGGATTTGCCTTTTCTGGAGGTTTTTTTTTTTTGTTGCTTTTTTTGTTTTTGGTGTCGCAACCTCTACGACACCTCAGAGGCAGTGCACCCACGCCGCTCATTCCGACACCCCCCATCCACAGCCGCAGCCCAGTCAGCCACGCTGCAGCCCCGGCACCCGGCAATCCACAGGGAGCAGTCAATGTCAAGTCGTCAAGAGGCAACCCACCGGAGGAGACACTGCACTGCACTGCTACCGAGTCACTTTGGTGGTGTTCAGTGCCGCCTGTTCTGATCTAACATACGCAGGACATCACTAACTAAGCCCCCTACTGACAATAATTGCTTAGTCGCAGAGCCCGCGTGAGTGAGCTCTTCCTCTGGAGGGCGCCACTACGTCCATCCAAACGACAGCCCCCATGGACTCGCCGATACCGGTGACCCCGACGGAACCAAACCAAGGCCACAGACGTGGAGAGGACATCGAAACTGAGGTCACCATGAGAGCAGGGCATGAAGGGCCACAGAATTAAAGACCTTTTTTTTTTACGCTGATCAATGAGAATGAGGATGATTAAGATGATGCTACGGATTTCCATTTCGGTCTGAGACTACATGGCAGGGCTGTACTCTACGCTTCCTTTCATAATATATCCCGGCGTCAACCAGGCCCGAGAGATACATGCACCTGCAGTGTTGGTCAGCAAATTTGAGCAACATTCTCGGTAACGCATCCATTAAGTGGATGAAACTCGACTGTGTGGTCCCAGTCTTTCCCAACTGAGTCCGCAGCAAACCCAACTCTGGGTAGGAGCCAGTCGGGGGCAAAAAAACCCACATGACTCTGATTGGATTCGAACCCACGACCTCCCAGCTTGGAGTCCCCGACGCTAACCACTTCAGTCCTGGCTGCAGCGGGGCCGACCAGGCTGTGGCTGTGGACGGGGTGTTGGAATGAGCGGCGTGGGTGCACTGCCCCTGAGGTGGCGCAGGCGATGGGACAGGAAAAAAAAAAATGATGTAACAGAGGTAATGCACAGAGTTTAGTATTTGACGTGACAGGTAATGGATAGAGAACGTGTAATAATGTGACAGCGGTAATGTATTGGATGTAATGTTGTGATATGACAGAGGTAATGTATGGAGTGTAATTAAGTGATGTGATAGCTCTATGAACAAAGTGTGATAATGCAATATGAGTGAAGTTATGCATTTAGTACAATGATGTGATGTGATGGAAGTAATGCATAAAGTGCAATGATGCAACATGACAGAAATAATGGATAAAGTAAAATGATGTGATGTGACAGGTAAGCAGAAGTATCTTACTAAGAGGTCACGAGCCAAGATGCTGAATCACAAGCTCTCCAAGTAAGTAATATACAACACACACACACACACACACACACACACACACACACACACACACACACACTCGCACGCAGGCACGCACGCAATCACGCACACACACACACACACACACACACACACACACACACACACACACACACACACTGTCGGCCTGTCTAGGTCTGTCTCCATGTCTGTCTTTCCTCCCTGTGTGTTTTTGTGTATGTGTGCGTGAGTGCGTGCGTGCGTGTTTGCGTACGTACGTGCGTGCGTGCGTCCATGTGTACGTGTGAGCGCGCGCGCGTGTGTGTGTGTATATATTTATATAAAAAATACTGCTAAAAAGCCTAATAAAAATTCAAGGTGCTCAACTCCTTGGGGAGCAACATTTGTTTAAAATAAGGTATTAAAAGGAAGTTTCAAAAACCTCCTTTTAATACCTTATTTTAAACACACACACACACACACACACACACACACACACACACACACATTCACACCACACACACACACACACACACACACACACACACACACACACATATATATATATATATATATATATATATATATATATATATATCAGGTCCCCAAAGACATCAAAGTTCCCCTGGTTGGCCCTCACAACCAATCGGTTCAAACGGATTAATTGTCCTAACCCTACCAAGGTTAGGTCCCTACTAAATGCTTTTCGTCTGTGCCTAAGTCCGCCTTCAACGCGGCATTAATCCCCACACGATTCACCTCACCACCCAAACAAAAATGTTCAAGATCTGTTGAAGTGGTATTCGAGATAAAAATGTTAGCTGTCGGTTGTATTCCCAGTCTAGGAATTTATTTTTGGCGTCACACACAGCTCAACTGTGTAAATGATGCCTTATACATGACGTAATAATCAATTTTTTAACGTTGCGTTAGATAAATTGATCATTTTGGAGAGTGCGTTCGAACTCCCCCATCATCAGTTTTCCCCTTAAGCCCCTAGGCCCCCCCCCCCATGGCAGGACTACCTTTCATGGAGGATTCACTGATACATAACTGTGCATACATGACAACCCCCCCCCCCCCCCCCCCCCCCCCCCCCCCCCCCCCCCCGCCCCCCCCCACTCATGAAAAAAGGCATGCCAAAGTTTGTTTCTTTCAACAGACACACAGATATAATTATCATTTACAACCCAAGAGTTTAACCAGAAATAGTCCCATCATGGTACAATGATTATAAGTAGACTAGCGATTATCAATCATGCATACCTCAAAGAAATGAATGGTTACTTGAAAGTAAAAAGCAATTAAATTTATAGTGTCCAACAAAATCAAAAACCACTCCTCTCTAAGTTGATAATGTCTGAAATCCTCCAAATTGATACTATATAGTAGTCCGTCGGGAGCCGACGGAGACGATGGTATGTGCACTAAGCGATAACGATGACAGCGCATGTAACTCTGCTGCCCGAAACTGGAAGCACACATTAAAGGTCTATTATACCAGTGGTCAACTGGTTTGCAAGGTTCTTAAATTAGGCTGGACTGAAACGGTGGCCTCTGTAGAAATCGGGTTTTATCAAGATCAAGTCATACTAAAATGGTGGGCACTGGAGCATCCAAACTGATTTGAAACCAAGACATGCTGAAAATGGTAGCTATTGGAGGAAGGTAGTGGTAATGGTAATGTTGCTTATAGCCCAGCCGACCGCAAAGGGCCATATCAGGGCAGTCACCGCGTTGAAGTGAACTAACAAGTCATTAAAAAACAACAACAACAACAACAACAAAACAACCTAATTCACACAATTCTTTAAACACATCTTCTAAAAATGCACCGGAAATGTTTTCAAAAATTTTTGTCCGTGAAATCTTAGATCAGATTATAAATGAAAAATATAATCTCCCTCTGAAATTAAACGATCACATCAGTGGAACATCTCTGAACAAGGTTTTTTTAAGGAGTCTGCTGTAGAGTGTGTTTATGTCTCACATCGTGCAAGTCCCAACACTCCAAAAAGAATATGTTTCAATGTGAGTAGCACATGACATGGAATGCACCGCGGAGCTTCTTCACCTTTTAAAAAGATCAGAATGGGTGTAAAACGTGTGTCCTGTATGTAAGCAGCACAAAACTGCTTCTTTACGGCAGCCTCGGGAACATGGAAAACTCTTTCAGGTCTGGACGGATTTAGAATAGTTTGTTATCCATCAGCAAGTTCCAGTCCACTTGCCGGAGGTCTTTGACATAAGCCTGGGTTTTTGGGTTTCAGATCAGTGTGAGGGATACATAGTCTACTCAACTCTTTCTTTGTGGCACTCTTGGCATGTTGATCAACCAGTTCGTTTTTCTCCAATGCCAAATGGCTGGGAACCCAAAGAAAAACTATGCTGTATCCATCTGATTTCAGAGAAGTGTATACTACTTCGAATAACTTCAGCAGTTGAGGGTGCTTGAGGTTACAGCTGGCAATGGCCTCCAACGCAGAAAGGGAGTCTTACAAAATGAGGAATTTTTATGTTTTTAATTTAGAAACCGTTTCAAGAGCCAGGACCAGTGCTGTCAATTCAGCAGTGTAGATGGAGCTGTCAGTTGAAACGTACTTAGAACATCTCTCAGGAGGACCTGTTGCACAATACACAGCAGAGGCAACCCTCTCCTCAGATTTGGAACAATTTGTGAAAATCCTTGTGAAGGATGAAAGGTTGGAACACAGTATCTGCATTGTTCAAATGGGAAAAATATGAAAGCCAGGGGGTAGCATGGAACTGGGTTGGTCATCGAAATTCTTTTGAAACTTGAGGTCAAAAACACAGTCACATGCATAGATTGGGGGTTCATTGGATATATTCAAACAGTAGTTAAGTTTAGCAGATGATTCGAGAGGGATGGTTCTCCTGCCTGAGCATACAAGCTATAAACAGGGGTGGTGTGGAATGCATTCAGACACAGTCGAAGCTCTTGATGTGGATGGGATCGAGACTTTTCAGGTAAGAAGGTCTGGCCGAGCCCTAGACTACGCACCCGTAGTCCAGTTTGGACGGATCAGAGCCCTTTGGACGGCTCAGAGCCCTGTAAAAGGTGGTGAAAAGTTCAGCTCCTCAATCTGTGTGTGCCACAACTCTTAGAATCTTCAGTGCTTTTTGACAACCAATTTTTAAGTGTTAGATGTGACTTTTAAAGTACAGTTTTTGATTAAAAAAAACGTCAGAACTTTAGCTTCTTTCATAGCTGGAACAGTGGATTTGTCCAGACGAATTCAAGGATCGGCAAAGAACTGACAATAATTGTGAAAACGGTTACACTGTGCTTTGGTACTGGAAAAAAGTAAACCCGTTTTCCCTCGGACCACTGTCGATTCTTATCCACACAAAGTTGGAGTCGACGCTGAGAGGCTCCAACTGCGTAGAGAGGAAAGGAATCAAGAAACAGAGAGAATTCACAGCCCTGGTTTACTGAACTGATAATGTTTGTTACTGAAGAGAGCAGGAAAAAGAATACTCCCTTGAGTTACACACAACTCCTGCCCATGGATATCACACAGCCAGATGCTAGTGCGGACTTGGAACTGCCCATCCACCGGAAAGATTTGATGAATAAAGGCAGATGACGACTAAAAACCAAGTTTATGAAGATCCATAAAAATTCCGGATTTCAAAGTGGTGTAGTACGCTTTTATCCAATAAAAAACAAAAGGTATCAACCACCAGTCGCTTATAATGAGGCGTTGCAAATGGTGGCTTCCAGACAGCCTAAATGGTCAATGGTTGAGTGTCACTTCCGGAACCCGCACTGTTCATTGGCCCAAAGGCCATCGGTTTCTGGCTTCCACATCAGGCGAGAGTGGGCCACCCAGAGACAGCGGGTCAGTGCTACTGGACGATAGTTGGAAGTTTTGGTAAGGTCTTTTCCAGTTTAAGAATCGGATTGATCAGGGCTTTCCGCCAGGAGAGACGGCTCTCTTGGAGATAAAATGAACGTCATCCAGGCCAGGAGCAGAACCGTTGTAGGTTTGCGGAGCTGATCTTAGTTTATCATTGAAAAGGGTAGATAGTAGTTATCTAAAATGAAATGTATGAAGATTTTTTCTCTGAGTGTTTTTTGAAACGCTGCATATTTACTTGAGGATGATGAGTTCTGTTGAAATGGTGGAGGGCAGCAGGTTGGCACAGCTTGTTTGTCAGTACTAGGAGCATTGGCAAGTTTCAGTTGACAAACTGAAAGGTTGGTGTTCTTCCCTTTGATTTTTCTTGATGATGTACCATATATTTTTCCTTGGAGAAAGGTCATTGAGATCAAGGCAGACGACTAGAATGCCACCGGAAAATTACGTGTCACTGAATTAAAACCAGTCTGAATTGGTAGTCACGGGAGAATTAAACGTCACTGAAATGAAGCCTGAGTAAAGAAGTGGGAACTTGAACATGAAGGATCATTGAACTGGTGACCACTGGAGAAAAACGGTTTATCAATTTAATGTTTGATGGTAAGAGTTGATCGTCAGTATTTTAGGTTTTGAACTTGTAATTTCACTTTCCTATTTTATGCAATCGAGTTGTAAATGCCTCTTGTATGATTCTGGGTAAAAAAAATAAATAATGTCACTTGCAGATAAAGATAACTTATTCAAATCTGTCTGTCTGTCTGTCTGTCTGTCTGTCTGTCTGCCTGTCTGTCTGTCTGTCTCCCTCTTTCTCTCTCTGTCTATCTGTCTCTCTGTCTGTCTGTCTCCCTCTCACTCTCTGCCTTAAAAATAATCATGTTTTGTGAATAAAGAATTTTGTGTTTGAATAAATTCATGTGTACCTGAACATGTTTTCCTAATGAATCATTGTTCAGTTGTCTTCATGCTACGCTGATGATGCTATTTTTTTGTGAATTATGTTTCTTTTAGCCTCTCTCACGAAGGGATGTTATGTAATATGTATTTTGTGTATGCGTGTGTGTGTGTGTGTGTGTGTGTGTGTGCGTGTGTTGTGTGTGTGTGTGTGTGTGTGTGTGTGTGTGTGTGTGTGTGAAGAGATAGACAGGCAGACAGACAGGTAGAGGAGAGACAGAGAGAGACAAGGAACAGAGATTGACAGTCAGACAGACAGACTGACTCACAGAAAAAACAGGCATAGATACTGCGCGTGTATGTGTGTGTGTTTTCCTTTTACGTTGATTTGAATCGTCACTTTTCTTGTTTTAACCAGTTTTTTACATGGTGTAATAGCCTTCGTTTACTACGTTTCCTGAGTCCCAGCGGGGACAATGACCACCTGCAGATAAAGGATCTTCTTGGTTATCTGTTTATTGAAAAGAAAGATTATCAGACAATTAATGCCTCCTATCCACAGGACTGTCATGAATCGACTCTTTCTCTTGTTTTTACTGGACAGGTTGACCAAGAGATGCGATCCCACCGGCAACGGATGTACGTTCTGGGAAAATTATTGCTGCAATACCTGTTTACTACGGGTGAGGAGCCTCCAATTTGCACGGTATAATAGTTGGTCTGGCATCTGATATTTTCCCCCCTCTGTGGTCTATCCTCTCTTGCATGATTCATCCATGCCTGTGAGTGGCCATGAAGCGTTCAGTACCCACTTCTTCTCGTGGGGTCATATAAAGTATATTAAAAATAAAACCACGTTGCTATGGCATTTGTTTGTGATCTTTTGGTAAGGAGTGCTGGGGGTGGGGGTGGGGGTGATGAGCGATGTGTTCTTATCTGCAGTGAGATCAGTTAACCAACCATTCAGCTCATTCACAGAATTAACAATCAACAAATAAAGGAATCAAATGGGCGATGCACTCTTCCTCTGACTGACCAAAAATAAACGGTAGCCTGCTACAAACTGTCCAACTGCCCATGCCAGACAAAGAACGTTGGGCCTCGTATTTTGAGGGGGTATTGGGTGTCCTTCGTATTTGCAGCAGTATCGATCAATCATCACCAAGTTAGTCAACCAGCTAAACCGTCAATCAGATGACCAGTTTAATCAACCAGCTAAACCGTCAATCAGGTGAACAGTTTATCAATCAACGTTCAGACATTCGATTTTCACATCCATGAAACTGACTGCCAAAGATATATCTGATCAAATGAAAAGAAAAATCAAATCTAGGAATCAATCTGTCATTCAGTACCTTCATCCACACCACCTCTCAATTAATAATGAGAAGTGGATGATTCACTGATGGAAGAAATACACAGGCCTAGGCCTTCTTTAAACTTTGAAAAATTTGAATGCTATCTATGTGCAGACATCGTTTCAATAAATCTGGATTTCAAACCATCAATAGACATTGTTGGACATAGGGATGTGCATTTTTGTGTAAATCTGAATTTTAAATAATCTATGGTCTTGCACGAACAGATTTGGACTTACCAAAGACACACTTGTCTTTTTCACATATCTATCTTTTATACATACACCAACAGCAACTCTACTGTGAAAAAATCTGGATTTTAGATGGTCAAAAAGGCATCTTTATTTTAAAACTTTATATAAAAGTGAACCTTACAGCCACTGACTACAATGACCATGTCAGACAAAGAGCCTCGATCTCGTGTTTTGAGGGTGTATGGGTGTCGTTCATATTTGCAGTAGTATCAATCAATCAATGAACAAGTTAACTTACCCAACAACCAGCCAACCAGACGACGAGTGAAGAATAAACGGTTATTCATTAAGCTGTCACATCAATTATCCATAAATTGGCCAATCCAAATATCCAATCAAAGGGTGCAAAAATCTAGGGATCAATCTGTCATTCAAGACCTTCATCATCTACCCATCAGATGAAAACAGATTATTTACTGACTGAATGAATACACAGGTCTTATGCATATTTAAACATATGTGTGTGTTATAAATGTATGGACATGGTTTTTGTAGAAATCTGGATCTTTAAATATCTATAGCAATTGTTCGACATACCGACATCATTTGTATAAATCTGGATTTTAATTGAACAACTGAATCATGGCCATTGCTCAAACAAATCTGGATTTGTCAAATACACACACTTGTCTTTTCATTCATCATCATCATTCTTTATTTATATATATATATATCTATATATATATATATATATATTGTGTGTGTGTGTGTGTGTGTGTGTGTGGTGTGTGGGTGTGTGTGTTGCTTAACCCTTGGTGATGAGAATACCTCAGAATTATAGACTGTGGAATGTCTCTATCTGATGCCAAGGGAGCACAGAACTAATGCTCCCTTTCTTAAGTATGAATTAACAATAATACTCGATACAACTTTTAGTGAAGATTTCACCTAATTATGAATAATTTCCCTGATTTTTTTTCCCTTCTCCCTCTCCTCGCCCCCCTCTTCTCCCCTCTCCCCCTTTTTTTTTTTTTTTTTCCTTGGATTAAAAAATCTTTGCGAAGTCAGTGACTTTTAGAGACATTTTGGACAGGAGTATGGGGTGTTGTGGAGCACGTATCCTGGTAGTTGTTCGGCTGGTCTGCTGTTGGGGGGTTTGTGGGTGTGTTTGTTGTGTGGGGTGGTGTTTCTCCCGTGGTGACCCCTCGGTGGTGTGCTACCGTTTTGTTCTTTGTTGACAAGGCATTCAGTGTTACACTGCTGGAAGGGGGAACGGTGACAGCTCAGCAGTTTTTGGTGCGTTTTCTGCTTGCTTGGGAACCGCAAACGCTGGGCGGAAAAGAGCGGCAACGACAGCCTAGTCCTACTCTGAATGCTTGGCCAGACCTGTGAGTGCAAGGTCTGGGCGAGGTTATTACGTTGCACAGCGGAATGTGTGTGGGAATACAAGGTCCTGAAGAAATGGGTGCCAAGTGAGGGGCGATGGGGGTGGGGCAGAGAAAGAGCAAGAAAG
Organism: Conus betulinus; assembly: GCA_016801955.1. Taxonomy (NCBI): domain Eukaryota; kingdom Metazoa; phylum Mollusca; class Gastropoda; order Neogastropoda; family Conidae; genus Conus; species Conus betulinus. The sequence goes on from JADBJO010029663.1 coordinate 16,085, forward strand.
TAGCTAACTCTAAACGGCAGGACCAGATGGCTGGTCTTTAGGTGGCCCAACAGCAAGTCTGCTCAACAGCAGACTGGGGGCAAAGGCAAATGCAGTGGCGTGGCGGCCCACGGTAGGTGCAGTAAACGGCACCGTGGTGAGGGTATCCATGCGGGGGGTATCGGCCCGCCAAAAATGGGCGGGGTGAGAGACGTGCCAAACAAATTGGGGGACGCAGGCGCCAACAAGCCCAACGAGTGAAGAATCATAAGTAACAACCAATAGCCGCGGAAACAGAAGTGAAAGGACAAGAGCAACGTGTGGGTGGCGAAATAGACCAACCCGAGGCACAGGTCAAAAACGCTACAAGGCAATAACGCGCCAATCTTCAAGGCGGTACGGGAACAGTGACGGTCGCAACAAAGTGGCCAGGGGACCCACTGGACTTACCAACACGGGCCGAAGGAGCGGAGCTGAGGAAGATGGCAAGCAGGCAAACCACAGGCACAGGGGGGCGAAGCCAGGAAAGAAGAAAGCAGGCCGCTATTCTTCGCAGGAACGAGCGTAACGGTCGGCAAGCAACGTGAGCAACAGGGCCACACACTGCACAGTGTAACACAGGGATAGCGTCGCGTATGGCGCCATAACGCGAGGCCTGGTGTGCGGATGTCACAAGCTCAATGCAGAAGGGGACGCTTTAATACAAGGGTCGCGGGGAGGGGGTCGAGCACTCAGGATGTCCCAAAGTGATCCTAGCTGGCGCGCGGGAAGGAGGCTGGTGGGGGACGACCGGGAAAGGTTGAGACCATCAGTCCCGAATCCCAAGAGACGAACCTCATTCAACGGTGGCTCCTGGCCAGAAAAAAAAAAAAGAAGGGTAATTTTTAAGTTTCGCCCTACAGAAACAACGCCTTTAGTGACATCACCAGGTTGTAATAGGACAGCACAATCACCCGAGAATATAAGCAATTTTAGCCAGGTGGCACTTAGAGCCAGCGGCTATGAGAAAACTTATCATATCATCGGTTCACAAGAAATACGCAGTCAGGGCAGGGAACACTGACACACTGTCGAACTGATTGACAATGTTTTCCTGTGTTCATTACATAAAAGAAAGAGCACAGGAAACCACATTCCCCTCCTCAATAACTGGAGCCCAAGACACGATTTTTCCTGCACCCACGTAGTACCTTCGTAAACAACATCGGTACACTCTTCATCTCCAGGATCGTACAATTCCTTACCTGACGGTACTTCGCATGAACACAGGTTCGCCCTTGTACATCGGGGGACAGCAATACGCATTACAAACACAATTCAGCGACATACGTTTCTGAGCCGTCTGCAGTGCTTTTTGTATCATGTTTGGGACCGAGTAAAAAACCCCAATAAACAACAGAAAATCACAATACCGACATCCTTCACTTTGTTTCCGCAAATTTTCGGTGCTCGTGGCCTTTTTTGAAGTGAAAGAGATAAAAAAAAGAAAAAACAATACACAGGTGATTTCCCAATCTTTGACACCAACGATAAGATATGACTCCCCCCGGCTCGTAACATACTGCACAAGTTTAACATCATAAAGTGTTAATTAAAAGAAACGTCATCTAGGAAGTAGATCAAACTAAGGCACATAACATTATGAACCACTCAAAATTGTCGCAATTTGGCACTTTTCCTCTAACCATTGCGCCCGCATACTGTAAAGCTCGTGTGTGTGTGCGTGCGCCGCCGCGCGCGTGTGTCTGTGGTGTTGGTTGTGGTTGTTGCAAAAATGATTTTCTGCAGTTACGTTACATTTCCGAGTGCTGGGAAGTGAACATAAAGCACCATAAAAGGTTCCCTTCATGCACATCATCCTTTCATATCAACAATCTATTTGCATGCACACGATGTGAAAAAGAGGGACGGGGGAAGCTGATCGATAGCTTCAGTACATCTAAACCACTTCATACAAGATGTACATGATGGACAAACTTGGTTGTGCAACCTTCTATCAAAAACAAATTCAAATGAAGAATTGTTAGTTTATAAAATCCAGAACATCTTTTCCAACCGGACGAACGATTCATACTGATTTAATCAATTGGAGCCTCAGGATATATTGTTCGCAAGTGCCAACCGACCCTTGAAAGCGTAAGCGCGCCACAGTGTCAGGCGTGGGTCCATTTCATCTTTTGTAGCGAAAACATAGTCATAAAAATACATGCCATACACAGAAAACATCAACAGATCCAGAAATTGACGATCGAGAAGCGGCAGTGCACCCATACGTCATAAAAGACAGAGATGGGGTTGTATAGTACGACAATTCTTTGACGGTAATAGGGTGACGAAAAAAAGAGTCCTTAAAGTATATTCAGTATAATCAACTTTTCCACTGACCCATTTAATTAATTGGAATTAATGGCACTGCAGGCGATTGTTAATGTCTGGGGACAAGCGTTAAACACAACAACGATTGAGGACTGGAGTAAATGCAGAGCCCGAAACACGGGGATACAGGACGAGAGGGTACTGGGCTGGCTATTTTGGTTCGTACCCAGCATTCCGGGGCGGTCATGGCGAGTCATTATTCACACTTGTTTCCGTTTTACTGTTGACTATTCACTGCTTCATTTAAGATTTTCCTTTCTACTCTGACCCAATACACCTCTATCACTATCCAGAACGAGTCCCAGTGACGGGACACAACACAACACACACAACCAC
>JADBJO010029664.1:0-7500 GCA_016801955.1 Conus betulinus
ACGGTACACGATTCACTAGGTAAGAAGTTAATAACACAATGCCTCAGGGATTAGTGACCGATCTCAGAATGGTACTATAAGTATGATACACACTGTCTTAGGGAGTCTGAAGTGATTTACACATGTCATTAGGAAGTATGAAGTGAGGACACAATGTCACTAAGGACGTAGTGATCTAAACATGTCCTAGGGAGTAGTGAAGTATGTACCCATGGTCCTTAGTGTAGTAGTGAGAGTGATCTAACACTCTCACTAGTAGTATTTAAGTGGATCTACACAATGTCACAGGGGTCGCGAGTTATCTAAAAAGTGTCTGAGGGAGTAAGTGAGTGCTCTAAACAATGTCCTAGGGGTAGTGAAGTTGATCTAAACAATGTCACTAGGAGTAGCGAATGATCTAAACAATGTCACTAGGGAGTAGCGAAGTGATCTAAACAATGTCACTAGGAGTAGTGAAGTGATGTAAACACAATGTCACTAGGGAGTAGTGAAGGAGTAGGGTGAGTGATATTACACAATGTGCATCTAGGGACTAGTGAAGTGAGTCTAACAATGTCACTAGGGAGTAGTGAAGTGATCTACACAATGTCATAGGGAGTATGAAGTGATCTAAACAATGTCACTAGGGAGTAGTGAAGTGATCTAAACAATGTCATTAGTAGTAAGTGATCCTAAACAATGTCACAGGGAGTAGTGAAGTGATCCAAACAATGTCACTAGGGGATTAGTGATCCAAAAATAGTAGTGAGTAGTGAGTGATCTAAACAATGTCACTAGAGAGTAGAAAGGTACCTCACACATGATGCACAGTTTTAGGTGATGTCTTCAGTGCCTTTAGGGAACAGCCTGGTCTGTGGCCGTGCAGTACTGTGTGAGGTAACACAACATTGTGTCACTTGGAAGCAGGCTGTTACTTTTCCGTACCTAGTGCACCGTGTGAGGTAATACCTTCAGTGCCTTTAGGGAGTAAACTGGTCTGTCGTACATGTAGACCTTGTGTGAGGTGTTGTACAGAGCGTGCGTAGGTAATGTATACAATGAGACTAAGAGTTTGGATTATCCACCTGGTACACATTGCTGGGTGTCATGATGTCCATGTGACGGTGGAGGGGGGGGGGGGGGGGGGGGGGGATAGGAGGGGGGGGGGGGGGGGTGGGGGGGGGGGGGGGGGTGGGGGAGGGGGGGTGGGGGGGGAGGGAGGGAGCGAGGAATGAACGAACGACAGTCAAAAACGGAGAAAAGTGATATGCGTCTTTTCTTGATGAAACGGCTTCATTTATACCGATTGATAGTGGTAATCTTCCTTAACAATTCACTGAGTGCGTGCGTGCGTGTGTGTGTGTGTGTGTGTGTGTGTGTGTGTGTGTGTTTGTGTGTGTGTGTGTGTGTGTGTGTGTGTGCAGTTTTCTAACGAAAGATCGTTTATGTAGAAACATTTTCTTTATCTTTGAAAGATAACTATGTACGTTCGTGGAATAGGGTGTTACATTCAAGTAATAAATGCCTATTCTATAGAAATTATAAAACAGATTTCAAACGTGAAAATTACATTGAACAATTACCTGATCTATATATATTTCCCTTAATTAAATTCCGATGTAGTAATCACAAACTCATGATTGAAGTAGGAAGAAGACTTGGTCTTGCCCGCGAGGAACGCTTTTGTAAAGATTGTAAACAAGATGTTGGAGACGAATTTCATTTCATTATGGAATGCCCAAAGTATGAAGAGTTACGAGTACGTTTTATTCCCAGAAAGTATACGAGTGTGAGATCTGTTTACAAACCTGTGCAGACTATTCTCGGCTGGCAAGAATGTTCTGTTAAAGTTGAAAATATTTAAAATTCAGCAAAATGGTGTAAGTTTATGATGACCAGCCTGCTCTATGTTTTAGTGATTATGCCATTACGCCTTTTAATACACATAAAACGCTTCCTGCATTTTGCTTAGTCATTTTGTGTCATGTTGAAATGGATTACATTGTATTTTTCTTTTGTTTTATGTCCTCCATACCTCCAAAGGGGTGACAGGATAATTAAATCTTGAATCTTGAATTTTGCGTGCGTGCGTGCGTGCGTGCGTGCGTGTGTGTGTGTGTGTGTGTGTGTGTATCCCCCCTCTTTCTCTCCTCTCTTTCTCTCTCTCTCTCTCTCTCAACATAGGCCCAGTGTTGTACTTACCTTGCAACCATTCACACCGATGCCATTTACAATCGTTCGAACAAACCTCATTAAGATCAACTGGAGTAGCAGCATGTTTTGCGTGCATAATAAATGCTACATTATTTGACCACGAGATATATTTCTAGAGCGATCTCGCAAACATTGAAATACTTATAACCGTTGTTGAGAAATGGGCCATTTACAAGGCTGGAGTATCATTGCCCACTTCAAACACGCGTAGTGTATGGCATGGGAAATGACAACAGCACTGTTGTAAAACTGTTTCTGAAGACTTTGGACTTTAGCAGCGCCTACCTGTAGGTAAACATGTACGACAAATATGAGAGAAAGTAAACGATAGTTTTCATGTTAATGACTTGTCAATAGAAAAACTGCACGCAAAGAAGAGCGTGGTTGTCTATTGATCAAGTGCTCTGTACTGAGGAAGCAATAATGACTTAACTTATGCCCAAGTTTGCTCCATCAAATCTGTCTATCTATCTATCTATCTATCTATCTATCTATCATCTATCTGTCTATCTATCTATCCATCCATCTATCTATCTAGCATCTATCTATCTATCTATCTATCTATCTATCTATCTATCTATCTATCTATCTATCTATCTATCTATCTATCCTCCACCTGGCCATCTATCTTTCTAATTATTTATCTATCTATGTTCCTATGCATCAATCTATACTTCTGTCTGCCTGTCTGTCTGTATGCATGCATGCTTGTCTACCTGTGCGTCTGTGTGTCTGATGATTAATCTTCACTGGCAGCATTTGCTTCCATCGTAATACATCCTGAAGACAGTACCATTCACATCGCCTGTTCCGAGTCCTTTCATCCGCTGGATCAGACTCATCATGGAGACATCAGTGATTCGTGCCTGTGCTCCCTTCGCATCACACACAGCTATACACAGCTCATGATCTGATGATAGCCTCATGACACACAGCTGTACCACAGCTCATAATCTGATGATAGCCTCATGACACACAGCTGTACCACAGCTCATAATCTGATGATAACCACATCACACACAGATACACCACAGCTCAGAATGTGATGATAGCCTCATCACATACATATATACCACAGCTCATAATGTGATGATAACCTCATCACATACATATATACCACAGCTCATAATGTGATGATAACCTCATCACATACATATATACCACAGCTCATAATCTGATGATAACCTCATCACATACAGATATACCACAGCTCATAATCTGATGATAACCTCATCACACATACAGATATAACCACAGCTCATGATCTGATGATAGTCTCATGACACAGCTGTACCACAGCTCATGATCTGATGATAACCTCATCACATACAGCTATACCACAGCTCAGAATGTGATGATAACCTCATCACATACAGCTGTACCACAGCTCATAATGGTGATGATAACCTCATATACAGCTGTACCACAGCTCATAATGTGATGATAACCTCATATACAGCTGTACCACAGCTCATGATCTGATGATAACCTCATCACATACAGCTGTACCACAGCTCATAATGTGATGATAACCTCATCACATACAGATATACCACAGCTCATAATGTGATGACATCCTCAACACCAGGGGCTCACAAACAGAATCCAACAACACCCCTGTGCAGCCAGCGAAAGGGAGAAAAGCGAAACGAAAAGCAAGTATGGTAAAGAAATGTGTTGCTGAAAAACTAAAATCACCATGTATAAAATGTAGGGGGGATATCTTTGAGCTTAGTCTGGAGGATCCATATAAGGATGCAGGGGAGCTAACAAAATGTGTCACGGGCCAGAGAGGTCAGCTCAACTATTTGATACAATAGTTCCATTATTTTCGGTCACGTAAGTGCTGATGCAGCTAAGAATTGTGCAGAACAGCCTTTGCGTGGATCTTCCAAGTGATGCAATCTCCCACTGACTGACCCCAAAATAATGTTTTGGACAATTTAATTTTAGAGGAAAGCAAATGCAAGCTAAAAATTCCTCCGTCATTATGTAATGACTCGGGAAAGACTTAAAATAAAAAAAAAGTGTGTGTGTGTGTGTGTGTGGGGGGGGGGGGGGGGGGGGGGGAGGGGGGGAGTAAATGCGTGCACACACACACACACACACACACACACACACACACACACACACACACACACACACACACACACACACACACTTAAACTGAAGAAGAAGAAGAAGAAGAAGAAGAAGAAAAAGAAGAAGAAGAACAACAACAACAACAACAAACAACAACAACAACACACACACACACACACACACACACACCACACACACACACCACACACACACACACACACACACACACACACATCTAGCACACCGTTTGCCAGGAACAAAGAAAGAAAGGAATAAACATGTTGTCCTATTGTGTCTTAACAGCTGAAAATGGTGTTGTACAAAAATCAGTCCATCCGCTGTGTTGCAAATGCTCATGATTAATGTTGGTCTGTGTGTTGGGTCGTTTTTGTTGTTGTGATTTTGTTGTTGCTGTTGTTGTTGTGTGCTGTTGTTGGTGGTGTTGTTGTTCGACATATTTTAGCACTTTCATACAACAGGCATTACATGAGTCGCATGGCTCACGTGCATCTATACTGTAAAAACTCTCGAAATCAATTCATTCCACGTTTCTTTTGATTTGTTTTCGCATGTACGAAAAAGTTTCCTACTGGGATAAAAAAAAATGATTTATTGTTTTTGTCAGTAGACCAAAACGATGTGTTGAAAAGAAGGAATGGCCTCCTACACTAGAGAACCCCAAGGCGACTAACCCCTATGCAAGATGAACAGTGACGGCCCGAAGAAAGCAAACATGCTGATTCAGCGTGGTGGGATTGTCTTTTCTCTACAACGCAGCTGGAGCCTTAGGACACAGATAGAACGTTGTTAGATTTCCTGACACAATTAAAGACCAGCTGCTTATTCTGAAACATACTGAGTTTGTAATGGATGACCTGTTGCCACAAAAGTCACTGAACTTCTGAAGACAAATCGTAAAATATCAGTGTGATCACCTGAAGATGGCCCCCATGCCATCCAATACTGTGGTGGGTGCTGTGGACAGTAAGGAATGTCTTCATATCTTTGGGCCCAGCTATGCACAGCAGGGTACAGTTGTGGCAGATCAAATCCTTCAATGTGTTTATCCAGACATCTTCTGTCTGCTACCTTCCCATGTGGTGCAGACCTAGAGAGTCATGATGAGTGCAGGAGAGATTCTGACCTACTGGCATAATCATTCATTGACAACATAGTCGTTTGCCTACACTTTATGTCGCGCAGCATACCTCTCTCTCTCTCTCTCTCCTCTCTCTCTCTCTCTCTCTCTCTCTCTCTCTCTCCTCTCTCTCCTCTCTCTCTCTCTCTCTCTCTCTGTGTGTGTGCGTGCGTGCGTGCGTGCGTGCGTGCGTGTGTGTGTGTGTGTGTGTGTGTGTTGTGTGTGCGCGCGCGCGCGCGCGCGCGCGTGCGCGTGTGGCGTGTGCGTGTGTGCGTGTTCTGTGGGCTGTTGCTAACATGCTGCTACACGCATATTGAGCGCGTATATCTGTAGGCATATATCTGTGAACGTATGCACGCCTGTGCATATGAGCGTACATCTGTGCGCGTGCGTGCATGTGTAGGTGACCGCGTCTGAGCGTTGTGTGCACGCGTGCGTAAGTGTGTAAATGCTCACGCACGTGTGTGTGTGTGTGTGTGCGTGCGTGCGTGCGTGCGTGCGTGCGTGCGTGCGTGCGTGCGTGCGTGCGTGTGTGTGTGGTGTGTGTGTGGTGTGTGTGTGTGTGTGTGTGTGTGTGTGTGTGTGTGTTGCGTGGTGTGTGTGTGAGTGTCGTTTTTTGCGCGCGCGCTCGAGAGCAAAGGTGTTGCGCGTAAGAGTACGCAACGACACACCTACATAAACGAACAAACACTCGTGCATACATATCCACTTCTCTAAACTCTACACTTCACACACTTGCAGCGCTTCATTGAAGCATACCTACACATAGACAAGACAGACACGGACATAGATAGATAGATAGATAGATAGATAGATAGATAGATAGATACATACATATACATACATACATACATACATACACAGACAGATAAGTAATGAGACAACGGAGCACAGATGAACAAACCTTGGGTCATTTTCGCTTACCCAGTGCAGAGCAGTTCATCAATACTCGGTCACGTTCTTCTCCATGTTGTGTTTTCTTTTGACCAGTCGCTAACATGAAAACCGCTGTAATTTCCTCATAACTTGTCGCACAGATTTACTTCAGAGAGGCGCTGGTGACGTTTACAGTCTTCAGAAACAAGTTCAACAGTGGTGCCGTCATTTCCTATGTCATAATGTGTGTGTGTGTGTTTGAAGAGGGCAGCAATACTGCAAACGTTGTGTATGGGCTTGCTTCTCAGGAATGGTTTTTTAAATTGTCAGACCATTAAAATGCTAAAGTAATAGAGCATTGGAAATATTCGCAAAACATGGTGTAGCACGAGCAAAAGCTTCCTTTACGAGGTCCGTTTGAAAGATTGTGAATGGTGTCAGTGTCCATGGTCCGTTTGAAAGATTGTGAATGGTATCAGTGTTCATGGTCCGTTTGAAAGATTGTGAATGGTATCAGTGTCCCATGGTCCGTTTGAAAGATTGTGAATGGTATCAGTGTCCATGGTCCGTTTTGAAAGATTGTGAATGGTGTCAGTGTCCATGGTCCGTTTGAAAGATTGTGAATGGTATCAGTGTCCACGGTACTCCATTGTTTCACCTAACCATTGAGCAAGGACAGTATTCCATTCATCCTACATTTGAGAGAGAGAGAGAGAGAGAGAGAGAGAGAGAGAGAGAGAGAGAGAGAGAGAGAGAGAGACAGAGAGAGAGAGAGAGAACAGACACAGACAGACAGACGAGAGAGAGAGAGACAGACAGACAGGACAGACGAAGAAGACAGACAGACAGACACACACAGAGAGAGAGAGAGAGAGAGAGAGAGCGAGAGAGAGAAGAGAGAGAGAGAGAGAGAGAGAGATCTTGTACTCTGATCATTGAAAAGTGGGTCACGAACGATGTCAAGATCATTTTCCATTTTCATGGGTGGAGGGGGGTGGGTGGTGTGGGGGGTCCTTCCACATTATTTCACAGGTAGAATGCCATGAGTCCACTCAATCCACAACACGCATGCCTTGATTTTCATAAACATCGAAACTATAAAATAATCGATCATACTTTAGTCATGAGGGGAAAAAAAATCTATGTATATTCACCATATCCAGCACCGTCACTCGCACAATTCAAAATGACAGCAGCAAAAAACAAACATA
>JADBJO010029664.1:12500-18771 GCA_016801955.1 Conus betulinus
GGGATATAAAGAGGCTGTGTCGAAAAACGGAGGTTGTGTACAGTGGAAAATATATATACTTTTTTTTTTGTACTGAATTCGGAAATTCACTGTCGTGTCAAAAACAGAACACTACAAACGCAGTTAAAGGACTTCAAGGAAAAGCTAACGACTGACCCCCAAAATGATCATTTACATTCTGATTACCTGCCTTCAAATAGAAAATAGAACTGTTATGAAACTGAGAAAACTAGGGGTGTCCAGAGCAGAGCTAGAACCACATGGATTGAAGATGGGGAGAAGAACAGATCAGACCAGAGCTAGAACCACATGGATTGAAGATGGGGAGAAGAACAGACCAGAGCTAGAACCACATGGATGAAGATGGGGAGAAGAACAGACCAGAGCTAGAACCGCATGGATTGAAGATGGGGAGAAGAACAGACCAGAGCTAGAACCACATGGATTGAAGATGGGGAGAAGAACAGACCAGAGCTAGAACCACATGGATTGAAAGATGGGGAGAAGAACAGACCAGAGCTAGAACCACATGGATTGAAGATGGGGAGAAGAACAGTAAATATATGTTTGCAATTCAGAGAAAGCACGTTGTGAGAAAAATACTATGACTAGATTGTATGAGGAGATAAGAAAAAAAGTAAATCTGATCAAAGAGACACATTACAGGAATAAGTAGTATTGTACAAATATCCGTACAATCAAAAGATGAACACTGCAGATGTTATATGTGCTGCCAATTCGTTTATGACAGACAGAAATTACAAAAAGTTAGACAAAAGATGATGTTCAAGCATATGAGGGCATGATCACTTAGCAATAACCACTGCCATTCTAAAGAAGATGAAAAGAAATGGATTAGCCACATCATTTCTTAACTTTGGAGAAGATCGTTTCGATCATCTCCTACGATATTTTGAAAACGTTGTAAGATGTCTCTGGTTTGAAACTTAACATCAATAAAACTCAAGTATCATGAATGGGTAGACAGTTAGACGAACGGAATATTCCCTTTTCAGCAGATGACAAAATCAAGATTTTAGGAATACATGTTCAAAGCGATAATCAAAACGTATCTACTCAGTCAACAAATGTATGTCATGCAATCAATCGGTATTCCAGAAAATGTTTGGCAATGAAGATATAGCAATCATAGGGATTCCGTGAAAGTTAAAAGTGATGGATTCGGAGTATGAAAAGAGGGCGGTTTGAATATGGTCAACTTCATTGATCTCTAAAATCGGTTCTATTTGCAATGGGCTGAAAACCTTTTCTCATCAGAGGAACAGAACTGAAGCTCAGTACCGAAATGGCACTGGAACAATATACTGAACAATGGTATTATATTCATGACCGACTGCAGATCAAAATATAAGCAACGCATCGATCATTTGAAAATGAATTTTGAAAGCGTTTGTTGTCACGTATCTAGGTATTAGGAGAGAAATCAACATGGAAGAAGTTAAGCCATCCACGTGTGTGATAAGTTATTATGCTACAAGGACTTAGCTAAGTATAAAGGGAAGGTGCTGTACTTCCCAGAAGTGGAAAGAAAGGGAAACATTCGTGCCAAGGAATGCAGACTGTTGTGATTAGAAGAGGTGGGGACAGCCTAGGATATAAAAGGGCAGACTTGTTATTTGAATACAACGCCCTGTGTAACGCCATCCCTACACATGTCTGGAATGGACACAATCAAACAGGACCCCTGTAGATATTCTGGAGCCAATGTTTGTTTGTTTGTTGTTTTTTTTCCAGGGAAGCTTGTTTAATGTTATACACACAAAGAGATACATGAAACATTGGAAAAAAAATAAAATTACCAACATCTTTACCTCAGGCTAATAACTTCTGGCGCAGACAGCTTGGTGTGGATGTACGGCCGATTCCAAGACAACCCACAGTAGAAAACCAGACTATACAAGTTGTAGTGGAAGATCGATAACAATATCTTCCTACGAACATTCTCCTTCAGAAACTGAAAATAACAGAAACAATAAATTGGATAACTGTGTTGGTGACATTGACTGTATGGCACATTTCGTTTATTATTCCCACCCGTGTATAGACTGTGGGAAGATATAGAAATGTTCATATCAACGGTGGCTGGAAAAAAACGCTAAACTTTCATTATAATGTTATGTTTAGTGTCCAAAGTAAAAAAGAATGAATCAGTACGTTCCAAAGAGCTGCAGTTAATCACATTCAACTTGTTGCTAAGATGTGCATTAGTATCACGTTACACAAAGCATGCACCTTCCCCGAAGTTGGATAATGGCTGCCTTAATGGCGGGGTAAAAAACACGGTCATACACACAAAACTCCACTCACTTCGTTGGGCAGATGGGTTTAATACATACCTGCCTATATAGGGAGCGTCCGCAGAAATATCAGCCTGTGTAGTCTTTTTTCAGCGCTCCACAATATCTATTAAATAAACTACAGAGTATTGACTGCAAGGCTTACAAACTTGCCCTTGGAGTTCCCACACATACATCTAACATAGGAAACATACAGTGAAATCGGAATATTACCTCTGAATGCATTACGAGAAGCATGTGCTTCAAAATTCATATTAAAGAGTCTTTCACAGGATAACTTCTGTGCAAAAGAAGTATCCTTAAATTCAGAAATAGATTTCGTGAAACGGCCAGAAGATGCAATCTACAAAATCAATCCAGTCATTTGCCTCTAACCTCCTAAAAGATTCTAATATAAACGAAACAAAAATTGCTAATAAGCTGTCCTATTTACCTTTTCCAAGATGGGAGCAAGCCAAAGCTACCTTTGATACGAATTATGCAAATGTGTCCAAAAAAGATCCACGTTATATTGAAAAATGTCATCGATATTTATTTAGAAAATGCATACAAAAACTAATTGAAAATCTATACGGATGGTTCAGTGCTAGATAATTTGGATCCAGGAGCAGCATTTACAATAACCGATTTAAAAGTGGAAAAGTTGTACCATCTTGGTAGACATTTTTCAATTTTCAGTGATGAGCTTGTTGCCATTTTGATGTCATTACAACACGTCTTGAGTTTTCCTATTAACTCTTGTCAAATTCTAGTATGCACCGATTCTAAATCGGCCCTTAGCGCTATTCAGTCTTCCAATCCAAACGTACGTGTTGAGATAATAACAGAAATAAACCTATGTCATACATCTTCTGTCAGCTAAATGCATTACAGTCACATTTTGCTGGGTACCTTCTCATTGTGGAATTTCAGCAAATGAGAGGGTCGATCAGGCTGCAAGAAAGGCAGCCCGAAACGTCGAAGGATCAATACCACTTGACATTCCCTTAGATTTAAGTGAATGTTATTCTTTAATAAACGAAACGTCCAGTAAAAAAAAAATTCAGAAATGTATTAGAGAACTCAGAAATTAACTATTACCGCAACTGTATTAAACCCAATTCTGGAAAAAATATATTGGCCTCATCAAGACTCAGCCTTGTCTCCATACCTAGAGAAATACAAAGCTTAATGCACAGAATGCGTTTGAATTCACTTCGAACAAAATTCAGCAAAAATGTTAAATGTATGTGTGGAGAAAGAGTTGGAGTTGAACATCTATAAATTACTGTCCAAGAGCAAAGGAAATTATTAGCAAAACTGGTGACGATACTCCATCTGATGGATCCGTTTCCTGTTTCTATCTAGATTATTAAATGACTGGATTTATCTTTACACAATTTGCAAAAGTTTGTCACGTAGTTCAGTTGGTATTTATCTTTAAATTTGTTTAACTTTTTTTTTTGAGTGGTTAACCGTTCGTCCTACACATTAATTGACCTGCATTGTACTACCTATCCAAATATGATTGACGGTGCTCAAGAACTGACAAAGTGGCCATTGGACGCTCTCCCTATAGTTTTACATATTGTGTAATTTGATTTTTTTTTTTCACTTTAATGTTTTCCTGAGGTGCGGGGGAAGGGGGGGGGGGGGGGGGTTGCTTTATTTGTTATTGTAATTGAATCATACAGGCATGCACATGTTCACACAGACACAGACACACACACGCACGCACGCACGCGCACGCACACACACGCACGCACACACGCACGCGCGCACACACACACACACACACACACACACACACACACACACACACACACACACACACACACACACACGCATGCGTGCGCGCGCACTAAACACACACTCACATCGTCTGATATCACTTTTAATGGGAAGACGTTAAACTGAAGAACAACATCAGCCTGTGTATGCAGAAGAAGTATTATCTATAAGTTGAATCAATTAACTAATGAATCTGTGAAATTACTCTTAGATATTTCCAAATCACAGATTCAGTCTATGCTTCTGTATGGTGCTGGGATATGGGGTTCAGAAGATGTTTCATCAGTGACGGAAAGTGTTCATTTGTTTGTTAAAGAAGCATATAGGGGTATGTATTAATACACCGAACGTTCTTGTACATGGTTAATTGAATCGACCCCCCCCCCCCCCCCCCCCTGTGTTTATTAATTCTAGTGTCTCTTGTATTAGATACTAGTTGAAATTAACCCGAATGGAGGCGAATAGACTGCAATCCAGTTATTCTGTTTGTCGAAGATTGGAAAAGGCCATTGGACTTCAAAAATGTGTGATGTTTTGGATGATTATGGTTTCAGTTTCGTATGGAAAAAAATCAGGGTGTAGGATGCATAACGTATTTTATAAGAGAGTTCAAACAAAGACTAATTAATCTAGTTTTCATGCTTATAACATGGATGGCAGTTTCATTCACATTTGTATCATAATTCATTGTCATTCTTCACACCCCCTTAAATGGGGCTTTTGCCTTTTTAAAATAAAATTCTGTTCTGTTCTCTGTGTGCGCGCACGCGTGCAAAAGCAGATTTCGCTTTCCAATATAACAGTGCAATGCATTGGCCATACCATTCGTTCATCGAGGTGCTGCCTCTTCTCACAACCTGTTTAATTACAGTTGTCATTGTTTTAAAAATCCCATGCTAATTTATAAATCTTTAGTGCAATAACACATTTTTGGGTCATTGCCGAATGGTGCATGTGCAGATTTACGCTTTCACAGTGCCATCAAATAAACTCTTTAATAATCAATTATCTCAAGAGTTTCTCCTTCATTTATCACTAGTTTTATTCTTCACCTTCAATTCAGGACAATGGTGGACTCCAGTCCAGCAGTTCTGACTCACTGCTCTCTGACAGCTGGAATGACTCCACCACAGCAGACATGTCCACAGACACAGATGACGACTACCAGTTAATGGTTCTATTTAATTGGATTCGAATTTACTTGCATAAGATATGTCCTGTTTTTATTCTACTTTTGGAACCTTTGGAAACCTTATGATCCTCATCATCATGCTACGAATGAAATCAGAGGAGTCCTCCTTCAACATCTACTTCCTAGGTATTGCTGTTCTGGATTTAATGACTCTCTATACAAGAGTGATAGTTTTATGGTTGAGCCATTTCGATATTTGGATACAGAATTACAATGAAAACCATATGCAAGATCCACACCTGGCTGGCTACAGGGTGTTCCACGATCAGCGGTTGGTATCTCGTCAGTATGTCAGTACACAGGGCAATGTCTGTAGCGTGGCCACATCGTGTCAATGTACTCTGTACTCGTCGAGTGGTTCTATTGGTCATTATTGAATCTCTGTCTTCTTTGCTGCCCTTTTACTCACACAATTTGATTGGGGCTCTACTAGTGTACTTCCCTTCAGTCGATCAAAGCTTTTGTATGTTGTCGCAAGATGACATTTATGTTCATTTTTTTCAATATCTTCGTATACATAGAGCTCTTAGTATACAGTATTCTGCCATTCACTGTCCTGGCAGTGTCAAACAGTGTTCTGGTGTGGCAACTTGCTGTGTCAGTCAAGACAGCGGCAGACATTGTCCCACGGGGATGTTGAGCAAGTTCAGGCCCGTGAAAAAAAGCAGCGCGCTCTGTGACCTTGACTGTTTTGTGTTGTGTCCACCACTTTCCTCGTTCTGACTCTGCCCGTATCTATTACTTTCATATTGTATTATTTTGAAATTGCATACACAACTGATACAGATTCTGAGTATTCTAAACGATATCTGATCTACGCGATCGGTGACACACTGGCGTCCGCGCTAATAGTGCGTGAATTTCTACCTGTATTGTTGACTGGAAGGCGGTTCAGAGAGGAGTTCATCAAGGTCATGTGTTGTTGGAAGAAACACAAGACCACAGTCTGCCTCAAAGTGATGGGTGATGGCTACGACCAGTCCACACTTCA
>JADBJO010029665.1:0-18767 GCA_016801955.1 Conus betulinus
GCTGAATCTGAAAGAATTGTGGCATCAGTTTACAGAGGATATCCCCAAATCCTCGGGAAGACTGAGATGCTGTCTTGGGGCCTACACTGGAGAGAGATGCAAATGCTACAAATGAAGAGACTAAAGTGAACAACCTAACATGCATGGTGGAACAGCTTTTTCATGGAGATAGGTCTAACAGGTACTGAGGTGATCGGCGAAAAACTGAACGAATACTGTGCTTCATCACCCTAGTATCATTCTGATATCAGCCACAATACGACCATAAGCCTCCTCTCGTCATGCCTCTCCATAGGGTAATGGACAAGATATCAACCCTTTGTGACAGCCCATACGTTCAGGAATCAAAGGGATCAAAAGAGCAGGTAGGCATTTACAAAAGAAGACATCAGCAAGTGTGTCCCAAACTGTTTGAGAAAGTGCTTGGAACATGAAAAATTTGCGAGAGAATTTGAAAAATTAAAATACACACAAGTTCTCTGCATGTTCGTAAGGATTCACCAGAATTTCCAAAAGCAAGACAAGTTTCCTTTTGTTGTCAGGGGAAAAACATGAGTTCATCATTAAATTAAACTTGTAGCAGAAGACATTGTTGAACAATTCGCTCGCTCAGAGTGGGCATCCCATGTAGTACTGTCATCAAACAAAACATTCCTCAGAATGTGTGCAGACTATCCCCGCACCGTCCAGCAAAAACAACAACATCACAACAAACAACAACAACAACAACACAACAACACACACACACACACACACACACACACACACCACACACACACACACCACACACACACACACGCATATTGCTTTAAGGTATCATTTAACTTTTAACACTCCAAGATTAACGGGGTCAACATTAAGGTAAACAAATGTAATTTTACATTGGGTCTACATGCATCTCTCCTCTAGTATATTCAGTTGTGTTGTCATACCGATCCAAAATCTTTCATGGCCTGGGTAACTGGACATTAGTTTCATGAAAGCCTTCACCTCCTGGGCAGTCTCCAACCTGATCAGATGACCTCCATGTTTTTGACACACTTTTTTGGGCTGAAGTTCGGAAACACCGGAGATGTAACTGTCAAGTACAGTTTCTCTCCAACGTCTGCGCCAGAAAAGAACAGAGTTTAAGAGAGAGAGGAGAGAGAGAGAGAGAGAGAGAGAGAGAGAGATGAGAGAGAGAGAGACTCACGCCGCACGCACACCTACCGGACACACACATTTTCCTGGTGTAAGACTGAAGAGTTGGGCGCTGCCCTCATCTGAGAGGTATTTTGATACCTGCATGCCGCACTTTGTCTGGACCTGGTGCACTATTCTTAGTGTGTCATCCAGTTCAGATGCTGTAATTTCATCGTCTATGCTAGTCTGAGCTAGGTGTTGATTTACTTGGTCAAATATTTCTTCTTTTTTTCCAAATGTCCTTGATCACTCTGTTCTCACATAATCGTGCACTTCCGGTACTGGTGCTGAAGGTGGTGATAATTGTGCGTGCGTGCGTGCACGTGTACGTGTGTGTGTGTGTGTGTGTGTGTGTGTGTTTGTGTGTGTGTGTGTGTGTGTGTGTGTGTGTGTGTTTGCACGCGCGCGCGCGCGCGAGAGCACTGAGTCTCCTTATTCTCATCGATCAGCATTAAAGAAAATCCCAAATTCTGTAGCCCTACATACTCTGTTCTCATGGTGACCTCGGTTTCGATGTCCTCTCCACGTCTGTGGCCTTGGTTTAGTTCCGTCAGGGTCACCGGTATCGGCGAGTCTCCACAGGAAGAGCTGACTCACGCTCACTCACGCCGGCTCCGCGACTAATCGATTATTATCTCTGTAGGGGGCATAGTAGGTGGTGTCCTGCGTATGTTGGATCAGAAAAAGCACCACTAAAACACCACCAAAGTGACTCGGCAGCAGTACAGTATCTCTCCTCCAGTGGGTTGCCACCTGACGACTTGACATTGACTGCTCTCTGTGGATTGCCGGTGCCGGGGCTGCGATGGGACTGACTGGGCTGTGGCTGTGGATGGGGTGTCAGAATGAGCGGCGTGGGTGCAATGCCTCTGAGGTGGCACAGAACATGGGACAGAAAAAGGATACATCAGTGAATCTATGCGATACCTGCTCGACCTTCCTTTAATGCAGGCAAGACACAAGCTAGAACAATGAGCCCAATTTCACAGCGCTTGAAAATCCCCCAAACCCACTTCATGTGGTAGTTAAGGAAACAAAAGGCACTGGGCTATGACTTGGAAATTATGAATGTGACCCGCAGAAGACAGTAAACAGCTCGCGTGAATCAGGTATCAGAACCCAGGAAACAAAGGAATGGGGAAAGTATCCAGTACAATTCAAACACCTCTACCATATTGCCATCGCTCCAGAACTTGGAAGACACACTGTTGAGAGTACTCCCTCAGTTGATGACTTTGCATTAGACCCCACCGCGACACAGGGCTGGGCTCTTTAGTGTTTGGGGAGATGGACGCATCTCTCTCTCTCTCCTCTCTCTCTCTCTCTCTCTCCTCTCTCTCTCTCTCTCTTCAATTTTTTGTAAGTTCGGCGCACTGGAATCATGGTATTTGTTGTGTGTAGATTGTCTGTTTGCATCGCTGTTGGACTCTACTGATCTGTTCTATCTTCTTTCCTGTCTTTTAATTTAAATTAAGATTTCTACAAATTTTCCCATTTTTTGATATTCACAATTTTTCTTTCTGTCTTAAGTGTCAATGTTGTTTATGCAATCCGCCGATGTGTTTTTTGTTGTAAAATTTTTTTCAACACTGAGCACATCATAAGCATTTGCTTGTTGTTGTTGCTCCAGTTCAGTAAGTTTGTTTATGTACACATCTGTTCATTAAAGAAACGTTTAAAAAAAAAAAGTCTAACAATGGAGGCAGAAGCAGTGACACAAGCACTCCACTGGCTTTTCATCCACAGGCAGTTTCAAACTAAACAAGCTATGATACTGACTGGCTCCATGACCTATTTCAAAAGTGAAGAGTGGAATGGAAGCCCTGCTTCGCATGAACTAATGCGCAACCTTCAATTGGTGAGAACTCATATGGATGTACTCTCCTGGACATTGCCGAAATGAAAGGAAACGAGAGAGTAACACACTGGAAAGGAAACAATAAAACTCATTACAGCTTGGCCGATTTGATGTGATAAGAATCTGAAGAATAACTTAACAACAAGATCAAAGACTGCCTTTCAGATCTATCATCTCTCTAACATTAAGAGAGGAAGTGGCCGCACATTCAAACTTACGGGAAGAGCAAGAAACATCACCAACCAACATTGGAATGATCTCAAGGCCAACACTACAAAGACTCCTAGAATTTGGGCAAACTCATACTGGGCCTTTCCAGTAAACAGACACAAATGATCAAACACATGTCAACCGAGATAAGACTTTGAATCTCTCAGGGCCCCCAGCATATACTGTAGACGTGTGTGTGCGCTTATGTGTGTTTTTCATCATGGGGTAATGCAGGCGTGTTTATTAGAGAGCCCACGGAATGCGAGTGTGAAGCCCTTGGTTGTGTGTGTGTGTGTGTGGTGTGTGTGTGTGTGTGTGTGTGTGTGTTGTGTGTGTGTGTGTGTGTGTGAGTGATTGAGTGAGTGAGAGTGTGTGTGTGTGTGTGGTGTGTGTGTGTGTGTGTGTGTGTGTGTGTGTGTGTGTGTGTGTGTGTCTGCAAATGCTTGCGTGCGTGTATCAGGGTTAAAAGATGTGTTTACTGTGGATAATGCATCAGAAAGTCAGATTTCACCTATTACAAATCTAGGCCGGACCCTTCCAGATCATAATGAGGATGGAGGCTATCTGGGGATTATCTGACTCAGTGCTTGATTTGCCTGATTAGATGGTTGAGGCAATGGCCTGTGAAAGTTGTCCATTTAAATGCCAGACTCACGCAAAGCCACACTGCTTTCACATCCATCCCTTATGGTTTAGTTAAAGTTTTGTCTGTCTACTTCCTGCCAGCAGACTTCCTCAAAACCAGAAGACAGTCACCACTACCACAAACACGATAATTATACTAAATCTGTTCACTTGATTTACTGAGTTACTCTTATTATTTTTTCGTATATTTTTGGTTTCTATTTCTTGGTTATTTATTCATCTATTAGTTCATTTATTTATATATTTGTTTAATTATTTACTTGTTATTTTTTTCATTTATTTCTTTATTTACATCTTGTTTGCTTTGCTGTGGTTTCATGCCAATGTAGTGTACTGTTTAGTGGTGAAATGCTTGTATTGATATCCATAAATATAACTGGGAGGAAAACACGGAATATCAAATAGGTGTACCACAAATCTTAATATCGATCAAGTCTAAACTTTTCCACAACAGCAACTGCACACTCTGTTCCATCGTGTTAAAAGCTTTATACCAGACGCCCTCGACCCCCAGGATTTTGCTTCGAATGTTTTAATTAATGTGTGACGTTTGCAGCAATCTTTCATTCTGATATTCATACTGAATTTCACGTGTTTTTCAACTCCGCGATTAAATAATTTAGACCAGGGCTAGTATGCATGAAGAACTTAACAACTTATTCAAGAATAACCTACCTGTGAGAAGTTGAAGTTGGTGCCTATCAACTGCGGCGAAATCAGCACAACAGACGTTTGATCAGTTGAAAGCCTAAAGCAGGCTTACCCAGGCCAGTTTCACACCCTTGGTGACTTCCAGATCTAGACCAGCTATACATCAAACCAGGAACTGAACCCTCCATCGATCCCCCAAGAAATGCTCTGTGCACCTTGAAGAACAGCTAAAAGCAGAGCTGGAGAAAATGGTTGAGCAGGGAGTCATCCATAAGGTCAGAGCCCTCAGACTGGTGCTCAAGCCTAACCTACTCATTTAAAAAAAAGACGGCTCTCTCCACATCTGTGTTGATCCCCAGAAGCTCAATGCAGCCTCGAAGCAATGTCCCCCACAAAATTCCTACGCTGGGGGAGATCACCCCCAAGTTTGCTGGATTGTCAGCATTCCGCAAGATGGACGCCAAGGCAGGGTATTGGTCAGTCCACCTCGACAAGCACAGCCAACTGCTGACCATGTTTCGAACGCCCTTTAGTCGTTATTGCTGGAAACGACTCCCCTTTGGACTGCGCATATCACAGAGATTCCTTGGCATGATGACATATCTGTTGAAGTTCATCTCAAACTTCAGCAAGGAGTTGCAACCGCTTAGAGAGCTGTATAAAAAAGACGTCCCATTCATCATGTCAGAAGACCTCATCTGCTGCTTCAACAACTTCAAGAAGCTGGTATCATCAACTACATCCTCAAGTTCTTTGACTCAAAGAAACGGACAGTGCTGGAAATCGACAGTTCGACTAATGGACTGGGCACAGCCATCATTCAGGATGGATACCCAGTTGCCTTTGCATCCAGGTCACTTGACTCCACACAGAGCATTTACCCAAACATCGACCGTGAGATGCTGGCTGTGGTCTTTCGAATTTCACGATTCCACACATACCTCTACAGGAGGCTGTTCAAGGTGACCATGGATCACAAACCACTTGAGACGATTGTGCAGAAGCCTCTCCTCAAAGCCCCACCACGTCTCCAGCGCATGCTACAAAAAATCCAGGGGTATGACTACGAGGTGGAGTACCACAGCGGAAATCCATGACCCTCGCAGACACACTGTCGAGACTTCTGTCCCAGATGAACAAGACATCCATTGACCTCGACCTCCGTGTGGATGGCCTAGACCTCTGTGAGGATGAGATTGGCTTCTATCAGTACAACTTCATCAGCTTCACACACCCAAGAAGCAGTATCAGCTGAGCGAAGCCACCAAGACTGACCCCCGTGCTGAACAGCCTGATAGAGACCATAGTTCACGGGTGGCTGGACAACATCAAAGCACTTCCAACAAACGTCAGACCATACTGCCATTCATAGACAAGCTCGCAATCGAGGATGGAATCATCTTCAAAGGGCAGGAAGACATCATACCCGAGGCTCTCCGGCAGGACGTGCTGAGGCAACTCCATCAATCTCACCAAGGCCTCGAGAAGACGCAAGCCAAAGATGTGCATACTGGCCAAACATCTCCAGAGACATTGAGCAAGCAGTCAGGTCATGCACAACATGCCAGGAATTTCGCGAGCACAAACCACTGTGAGCCCTTCTCCTCCATGACATTCCCAACAGCCCTTGGAGAAAACTAGGAACAGACCTGTATGAGATCGAAGGCCACAACTTCCTCCTGATTGCGGACTACTTCTCAAAGTATAACATTGTGACCCAGATGAGAACCACGTCCAGCCAAGCCGTCGCAGAAGAAGTGGAGAAGGCCATCGCCATGTTCGGCCGACCCGACCAGATCGTTAGCGACACAACAGGTCACAGTACGAAGGACAACCTTTCAAGGCGCTCATGGACAAATATGGCATCGAGCACGTCACCTCGTCCCCCAGAACGGATTCATCGAGCGCCAGTTGCAAATGGTCAAAAAGACCATCAAGAAATGCGACAGGGAAGGAAAGGTTTTCCAGCTCACAATGCTCAACCTCCAAGCCTCCCCTGTGGACTCCAAGCTCCCATCAACAGTACAAGTTTACAACTGGACAAGAGGTGACAGACTATGAAAGTCAATTATGACAAACCTGCCTCCAGTGACCTGCCCCCACTCTACCCAGGACAGGACATTCGCGTCTTGAACAAGGAGACCAAGAGATGGGAGCCAGGACAGGTGGTGAACAAGGGCCTCCACTCCCAGGTCGTACAACGTCAGAACGTACACGGGCAGCACGTTCCGCCGGAACAGGATCGACATGCGAGAGCGCGTCAGGGGAGAAGAAAGTACCGGCACGTCCGAGGCACGAGACGCACTGACACAGCGAGAGCCAGCGGACGAAAGGAGATACCGGTTCCGGATAAATCCAAGTCGGCAGGCAGCCAGAGCTTCCGCGTTCCCCAAGTGCCCCTGGACAATCAGATACTCGCGGTACAGAGCCGTCTCTCATGCCGCACCACGCGATCTGGCAGGTAAGTGAGAAAGCCCCTGAGAAACAGGGAAGAGTGACACACACACACACACACACACACACACACACACACACCACAGTACCGAAACAGGAAACTGTTTTGCTTTTCGTTTTCCTTATTTCTTATATGCACAGGTTATGTGCTAGTTTGAGTAACAATGTTTGTGTTCAAGAACAAAGTTATTTCATTTTGCGTTTGATCGTGTCAATATTATTAAAATTAGATCCTCTGCTGAAGAAGGAGGGCCGGGGATGTTATACATGGTACGAAACTGTGTTATAGGAAAGTGCTCCCACGATTATGCTACCGCTTTGTTTGGAGGACTAGACAGTAAAAAAGCTAGATCAACACGCTCAGAGTTCTGTCCATTCCATCATCAATGCTGTACCCTATCTTCTTTTCAGACCATATGCACATTCAAGTATTTTGACTGTTACAGAGCTTCCTGTTTCTTACTGTTGGCATGAATTGTTTGTTTCAGATGCGCCTTTCACATCTGGAGTCAGTCCATCCTCCCAAATGGAAGAAGTCCATCACACATTGGGTAAGTGTATTATTTTCTCCCAAAATTTGGCACACACACACACACACACACACACACACACACACACACACACACACACACACACTTCCTAACTGGGTGAGGATCAATTTGTTACATGCATACACATCTGTTTCAGGTAATTTTTTCTTTTCTTGTGTTTTGCATCACCCTCATGTGACTGGCACTTCTGTATGTAGAAATGCTAAAGCAAATTGTTTTCAAAATTTAAGATCTTATCCTGCCATTGTTCAAGTCAAGCATCACATTCTATTTCATCATCAAAGTCAGATATGTGATTTGCTAAAATTTGGATTCCTGTAGCAATTGCAGGAAACTACAGTCTGAAGTTAAGCAGTGAGTCTTTTTTTGTCATGATGGTGAATGTGAATGCACATTAACAGTCACTCTTCACCTCTGTACCATCCACCCAATTCCTCATTAAATGTACTGTATCTTTAAGTGTATTGGCCCTCCCCTCCCCTTCTTTCCCCTCCCTCCCCTGATCTAGGGAAAAACAATAAACACTATGCATCATGCGAGTGCTAGCTACCATGTATGTCTGCCTTTACAAAAGATTGACAACCAAAACACTTTTGAGCTGCCCTTTCATGAGAGACCATGTCACCATAATATGTCTTCTTATCTGGGCCCAATATGCTTTAAATTTTGTATGCATGTTGGTATAGATAAGATGCTAATTAAAAAAAGACTTCGCAATTGTCAGAATATTTCTTCTCTGTCTTCTAGGTGCAACATCAACAATGGCCATAGGGCTGAAGGCTCGTCTCCTGGTGAAGGGGAAACGTACAGGCAGCAGACACACAGGCAGCAGACACAGTGGCAGCAGACACACAGGCAGCAGACACACAGGCAGCAGACACAGTGGCAGCAGACACAGTGGCAGCAGACACAGTGGCAGCAGACACACAGGCAGCAGACACAGTGGCAGCCGAGTGGTTGAAGACGAGTCGGAAGTGGACCTCCATTTTAAACAGTATTTGAGTTCTGAAATGAAAACGAGCAACGCCTTGTCAGATATGATGAAAGAAAGAGAGATGAGAGAAAAGGAGAAACATGAGATGGAGAGAGAGAGAGAGAGAGAGAGAGAGAGAGAGAGAGAGAGAGAGAGAGAGAGAGAGAGATGAGCAAAAAAAGAGAAACATGAGATGGAAAAGATGGAAAAAGAAGTATGTGAGAGAAGCAGAGGAGAGCAAGGCACGGAGTAAATTATGTGTAGACAATTGTCAGAAAAAATGGACACAAACAAAATGAAGAAGATAACATGGAACATGTGAACTCTTGGTTCGCATTTGAAGAAACCTTCGTGTTGATAAGTTAGTGATGAGATGGATCGTATTGCGATATTGACAGCACAGTTTCCATAATGTTATAATGTTAGTTGTGGGAGAGGGTATGGCGTGTCATAGTGTTTGAAATATGAATCTAATGTTGATGGTGTGCATGTCAGCCCTGCATTTGGATATTGGAGACCAGGCAGAAAAAGGAAAGAAAATGTAAACATTAAAGGCTATTAGGTATGTCTGTGTGAACAAAATGTTTGAAGATGTAGTGTTCAGATAAATTTAACATAATATATGCACCGTTTCTCTCATTTAAACAGTAGAACATTTTGTTGCTCTCAACGTTTGTAAGCTTCTCTTTAATAATGCCTACATCCCTCTGTATGGTATTTGTCGATAGGTGAATCTGCAAAACAGACACGCAAGCCACTTAGCCACTGACAAAGCTTGGGTTATTGCACAGCAGAACTGGCCACTCACACTGTTCCATATCTTTTGTTCTCCCTTGCATCCCTGAATGGATCTTCAAGCACAGGCTAAATGATTGCCCCCTACATTTTACACTGTTTGCATAATGTTTTTAGTTTTACAGCAACTTTTTTCCTCTCCACACTTTCGTTTTTTTTCCCTTTAACTACCCTTCGCTGGCTGCTTTGAGGGCGCTGTTGGATTCTTTTTCGAACCCTTGGTGGCGAGCACACCACAGAATTATCAACTTTCGTGTGTTTGTATTTGACGCCAAGAGCACAGATGAAATCAGCCATGTCTTATGATGAGCAAGCGATAACAATGTATGTGACTTCAAAGGAATTACAAAGATGTTTTCATGTAGCAAGTGAAAGACTTCATATTCAAAGTACAGGTTCTTGATTTCATGATCTTATGTGTTCAAAACTTTTGTAAGTCCTAACTTTTGCAAATAAATACGATAATGATGGAAAAAATTGTTAGTTTGCACTTGTTCCTCTCTCTCTCCCCATTACTTAATTGTACAGCGAGTGACTTGTTTGTTTCAATATAGCACTTGCTTTCACGTGATGTACTTCTGAGTGACTGATATTTACGCTGCATTAGTATCACACTCATTCTTCCCAGAGTCATGTCACGCACGCACCACTGCCAAAGCAAATTCCCACAAACGTGCGCGGTCACTCCTTTCACCCAAGGCGCATCAAATTAATACACCACACTGAAAAGTTTTTTTTCTTTCTCTCCTCCTACGGGAGAACAAATATACTTAATACATACAATGCTCAAATCAATATTCACACCTCCTCTCCAACTGGGGAGAAAACACAAACGCACATCCTATCCATCAAGAAGGTAACACCTGGTACTGTTTTCCCTTCAATTAAAACATTAATAAAACATGGGGGTTATGTTACCATCCATCACACCATATTTATACTATATTCCATTATCTTGTAACCTCAAAACAAAAGATCAATCAAACCATGTTCACAACAGTTGAGGGTTATACTAGAGTATATAACATTAGGGGGGGGGGGGGGGGGGGGGGGATGCGCCAGTCATTCTTCATCAACACAGGAGAATGTGCCAAGGACATTCTTCATACACATGAATCCTCCTCCTTGAGGAATCGCTGTCAACAAGCAGACCATGCGACTTCCCGGGATGGCGCGTAGAGCAAGTGATAATCCTCCTCCTTGAGGAAAGGTACTGCAGACAAGGTCCGCCTCCCGTCCCAGGCTGGGGTCAGGTCCGGCACCTCCGCCACCTTCAACCACTCCCACCCGTGGCACAGCGGTGAGACAGGCAATCTCCTTGACGCATCATCCTTGCATCGGTCTTCAATCGCTGTGAACAAACAGACCATGCGACTTCCCCGGCTGGCGTAGAGCAAGTGATTATAACATTTTCTAGCAAAGTTAAATGACGCGCGCAGTGCTCCCAAGCAGTACTCAGCCGGGCCACTACCAACAGAACGACGCTGAATAATCACATGATCGTTTTTCCTCTCAATACCCCAGTACCGCTGACGTTCAATCTTAAAACACATTACAACATGTGCACACGACACGTTCACACATCCTGTGCACATGACAAGCACTCTGTGCTCATTCATTTAGTACAGGGTTATCATTGTCTTCATCTTCCTACTTTTCATGATCAGGTGGGTTATAAGTCCCGTGATGTGGCCTGATTGTGCAGCATCACGTAGACTGATTATTTTGCCGGCTTTGGGTGGATCTACACGAAGTTGTCTCAAGCAGTTCCACCATTTTCTTTAAAACACCAATGGTCCATACTACCGCTGTTGTGGCAGAAGTTGAAACGCCTTTCTCCTTGTGAGTTGGGGACTGGTGTCATGAGCCATTCTGTTTGCATGTAGCCACCGTCTCCCAGAAGGAAGCCTGTCAATGGTGTCTGTTGACGCCTCGAACTGTTCAAACACCTCACTTTCTCTCAATATTCTCTGGCGTCACGCAACACTGCCTGTCCATCGTGCAACGCAGTTCCTGAACATGAGATCAGTATAAAAAAGTATCACCTGTAAAATATACATACACACGTGAAAAAAAACAACAACAACTGAAAATTACGCCAGTTCGTTATAAAAATGACTGTATGCAAATGAAAATGTTGCTCAGCCACATTTTTATTTTATTTTAGCTGCCATGTAATTGAACTGTTAATAGACAATGTTTGAAGTTGATCTATAGGACACATTTTTCACCTGCGGGTAAAGAGTGAAATTCTTCTTTCTGCTGAAAAGAGGGTTATGTATACTATGTTATGTATCTGTAGACAGAGGGATAGCACAGAAAATTCCTCATGTTAGTATTAAAATCTCACAAGTTTTATGCTTTTTCAAAAACATGTGAGAACTTTGGAACATGTATGTCAGTGAATTAAAAACTTTGATGGTGCGTGTGTTTAAAGCAGAGGTAGGTGATTGTGTTGTGCTTAGGGTGGGGATAATAAGTGAATCTACAGTAAAACATGACCAAACAAACAAACAAACAAACAAAAAACCCAGCACAACTGAAAAGTGACAATTTTCAAACAACAAGCAAACTACACAGATCAAACTTGATTTTCTTTTGAGTACATTTTTGCACCTCAAAGAATGTAGAATTACTACACAACCATTTATTCACAGGCACAAAGGTTCCACAAGGAAAATAAAAAAATGACTTTTGAAGGATTGCTTGTTTATATCTCCTCTTATTTCTTTTTAACATTCTCTGTTGTTGAATCTCTATATTTGTTGTTTTGGTAATGAAAAGCTGCACTGTTGCATGGTTGAATTTGCATAAAATTTTTTGCTGACTTCTTTATGACCCCTTTTGTCATGTTTATGACTTGCTTCATTCTGTTTCCTCCAATCCTTTTGTGCATTTTCTTTAGTGGAATTCATGAAGATCCCCTTTTTTGGTCAAATTCATGATGATTTTTTTTCATCATGTTTAATGAATTGTTAACTTTCTTCATTCTGTTTCCTCCAGTAATGTATACCTTCATGCATTAAAGGCTTTGTATCAATGTCACTGATTCAGAGATATTCACTTTTGTATGATGGTGGTTTTCATTTTCTGTTCTCAGTGTTTCACATGCCACACACCATACATTCCATTGTCATGTTGTCACAATACTAAAGAATAAATGTTCATCAACTCCATATCAAGCATTTGGCTGTCATTATCTATCTATCTATTTAACTATCCATCTATTGCTATCTTTGTATCTGATTCTGTCAACCTAGTATGTATATCTGAGGAGGTTGGAGGTGATAAGGCTACTGCATAAGGTACAGAGAATTTGAAGAGAGTGCACATCCACGTTTTTTTCTGATCAGTTGATGCCAAGTTCTGCAACTTGAAAGTGCACATATGTTCCAAGACACATTTCACAGAATCAATAAAATGCCTTTATAGTCGTCACATGCTGATACTGATAGAACATGGTGCTTTCTGAAGGCACACAATACAAATAGTTAGGATAATCCGACCCTGTTTAAACCTACCTCTTCCTTATTCAGAAAAGAATTCTCTGTCCACAATCTATTGAACTATATATTTATTCATTTTTTGGTCATATTTGCTATTTTTCTTCCCAGTATGCAAGAAGAAATGAAGACAGTAGTTCAAAATGCATCTGTTAATTATATGACAGCCTCACAACAAGCCAAACTAAAATATATACTTAGACACAATATACACACATGCCACCTAGAATGGCATGTAACTAAGAAGAAAAAAGGGGGTGAGGTGTGGTGTGTGTGTGCTGAAGAATTTCGTAAATCTTACATAATACTTTCCATTTTGAGTTAAGCATCAACACTAATTATATATGGAAAGGGAAAGACTGTCTTCGCCAAGCCAAACCATGGTACTGCAATGGGACTCTGCCCTGCTTGTGGCTTTGTTGATGTCTTCATGGGCAGCTTACACAATAACCAGGATTGCTCAGTCCCTTTGCTTTCCTCTCTGGCTGAACCTGAATGGCGCAAAGAGCTTAAATGCCTAGATTGGAGCAGGTATTGAGATGATGGTATCACTATTCTTCCCAACAGTGAGGACTGTGAATCATTCTCCAAACACCTGGATAAACTGAATCCGCCAAATATTAAGTGGACCATAACATTTGATAGACAAGTAGAATATCTGGATATGAATCTTTCAATAGTTGATGGTGTCGTAAAGAGAGATGTCTTTTCTAAACATTGCCATAGTTACCTTCCAAAGAACAGCTGTCACCCTCCTTCAGTGTTCAAGGGTCTTTTAACAGGTGTTGGCGCCAGGCTGGGAATGTTATGCAGCAAAGATGACAGTCTGCAAGACAGACTCAGAGAGTATGCCAAGTATTTTACAATCCCTGGTTTTAGACAGCACCTTACCTGTTCGACAAAAAATACCATCTACGTCATCAGATGTCAGAACCACCCAGACTCATGATATGTTGGGTCCACCAGGGACCTCAAAAGAAGTTGGGCCAACCATAAATTAGACTGCAACAAGAAAATGGCCCAGCGATGTGGGGTTGCCAGACACCTCGCCCAGACTGAGCACCCTGAAGGTAAGGCTCTGCCCTTTCTTTCCATCCATCCCATGGAACAAGTTGCATCTGAAGACAAACACCTAGACAGGGAGACTTACTGGCAGGCCAATTTGGGGACTGTCTTTAAAGGTCTCAACTCCCATACAGAACTCAACAGCATGCACAGAATATGTGTGTGTGTGTGTTGTGTGTGTGTGTGTGTGTGTGTGTGTGTGTGTGTGTGTGTGTGTGTGTGTGTGTGTGTGTGTGTGTGAATGACATACACATACCTGCAAAGACAAAAGGAAAAGTTCTGTTTAAAGCCCACAGACTTCACAGTGCAACTGAACACATGTCCTCTTCACTGTACTACAAGGAAATGATAAATTAAAAACAGTGATATAGAGGTCAGTCTGTATGTTTGTTTGCAGTCATTTAATCATAGTGCATTACACACGCCATTTACACTACAGGCATACGGTTTTGTACAGACATATTTCTTGCTTTCATCAAACTACACAGAAATTCAACAGCCTACAATATGCACACACTGAATATCATTCACATTCTATATGCACACTATCTAAAGTACCAATCTGTATATCCTCAGTCAGTAACAAATTTTGTTCATTCAATCTGATTTTCACTCTATCAAACTAAAGCACACTCTTCTACAAATGCCAATGACGCATTGTAATTGTTCCTTACAACTCTGCATACCTCCTAATATAACTTTAAAGACAAAAGCAAGCAAGCAAAACACACACACACACACACACACACACACACACACACACACACACACACACACACACACACACACACACACACACACACACACACACACACACACACACACACACCCACACACACACACACACACACACACATACACACACACACAGCTCAGTGTCTTTTTCTACTCTTACCTGCACATTGATGGAATAGAAATTCTTTCTGTTCACATATTCTCGCTCTGGATAGTCGTCCCCACTGGGTGCCTGGATTCTAATCTGAGTGCCATCAATGGCACCAATGGTGTTGGGAAATCCGTTCCATTAAAAACAAAATCTTTTTGTGTGTTCAGCTTCTTGCTGCGTTGGCTGAACAAACCAGTCTGGCACTCTCCAATACAGCGCATCAGTCACCCGTTTTATGGCCTGGCACACAGTTGACTAATGCACGCCGATTAGCTTCCCATGGATGTCTTGGAACCTGCCATTCGCATAAAATCTCAGCGTTGTCATCACTGTAACCGTGGTAGAAGAGCTCCAAGTCTATTCGCAACTTCAATGTCGGCTGCAATTTCATCTATGATTTCCAAGATGTCATTTCTCCGAAATCGAAACTATTGATACAGTTCTACATCATCAAATTTTTCAAAATGGTGCGTCCTGTCTCTGAAAATCCTATTTCTGGGCAGATTTTGTCTATTTCTCCGTCGATTAAAAGTCATGGCCGCCATTTTTGCTCCGTGTTTCCAATCCTTATTTGGGTGGAAAAGACAACATAAAGTTATTCCCAGATAGGGTTTTAGGAATAGCCTATTTGGCTTCAAGCATGCCAATTTCTGCCCCTATTCTTCCCGAACATTAGGTATTTCCCATTAATCCCAAATAAGCACTGTCATGCATACCAGCCCAGGGAGGGATTCAAAGGAGTAATAATGTATCCAATACGAGATGAATAGCTTTCTTTTGTGATGTATATCAACGTAACCTTTTTTCATGAAATGAAACGCCTTTTGGAATGCAGAAGGGTTTAATTTTATGTCTGATCGTACATTCCACGTAAAACGTCTACCTTTCATTCTCGTTTTGATTGTGAGATGGCTTTTCGCTTGCTCCAAAAAAATGTTTGATAAATTTATCCTTGATAAAATGCGCCTACATCATTGTATGTCATTACTTGAACAGCGAAACATTACATACTTAACAAGATTATTCTGGCTGTGGTATAATTAATTTTCAACACAGAAGTTATTCAGATACATAATAGAGCTGAGGATTTGTATTTTATAATATAATAGAACATTTCTTTTGATCATGTTCACTATTTTACTTTTGTGTATTGTGAGCGATGTTTGTAAAGGCAGACTACAGCATCGCTATACATATACATCAGACTGGATGTATTTTGGCTGACTTTGTCGTTATGTTCAACTGATTTTTTGTCACTTGTTCATGTCTACAGTGCATTGTTCATATGGATCAATTACATGCTGTCCTTCCGATGACTTTTTCAAATGTGGATAAAATTCTGTGTGATAACAAAGAAGTAAATAACTTGCAAATTACAGAAAATCATGTTTTGAAAGATGTAAATGCACCTTAATTTATGTTTTTATAGTCTATGTAGTCAAGCGATGCAGAAAACGTCGATGTTGGAACGAATTAATAACAGTTGATCTGAACAGGTCTGCTGATGAATTTTAATAATATTTAAAAGAATGCACTTTGCGCATGATGCGTGAAACACTTTTCGGGATAAGTGAATGATCAAGTAGTTGTTATGACCTAGAGTATAAAAAAATCCGAAAGAAGTTGTAAAACTATTCAGAATTGGTCCTCACTTATGCAAGGTTGGAGATTATCCTGAATATTGGACTGCCTACAAGAGTATGAGAATCTATTAAAGTGAAAAAGAGAATAGTTTACTGTTAAATTGCTTGAAAAAAAAAATGTAACAACTATGAAGACTCAGAAACAAGTTTGGATGCACCATCTACATAATCTCTAGCGAAAGAAAGAAGATTAGAAATTATATATATGACATGACATGATATCAATGGATGCATGGCTGCGCCGTTTTAGATTTGTATTAGAAGAAGACGTCATCAACACTGATATTAGTAATTTACTACAAGACGATACCATTAACAATAATGTGAAAGATACGATTTCCAAAGATGAGATGATTTTAGGTTTTAGAAATGTTACAAAAAAGAACGGAATTCGGTAGACCAGATGGCAATGTCAGTGGGCTAATGCTGGCCATAAACTCAAGTAGTCCCAACTTCTAATTTTTGTTAGTCGTTGACTTCAGTGAAAATTGAGAGTACCAACATAGTTCTTGTTGGCTTTCGAGGCGATTAGGTCGTCGATCAACTTTTCAAAAATGATACAAGTAAAGACACTTGAAAAAATCTATATCTCTCAAAGCGAGCTGAAACTGAAAGTTCAGACATATGTTAACAAGATGACTGGGACACCTAGTTGGATAACGCTTTCAAATTCGTCCAGACCTTGAACAGTTTGTACCATATGCTGCTAGTGGGTGGGAGTGCAGAACAACATTTGTTTTTGCTATTTGAACACAGGCCCCTCCTTTTACACCTACTCGTATTTTTGAAAAGACGAGGAATCTCCGTGGTGCATTCCATTGTCACGTATCACTCACTATGAAACATGTTCTGATTGAGCTTTGGGACGTATTTTATGTCGTCTTGAACACTTTCCATGAAAAAAAAAACAATGTTGAAAGGGGTTGATGTGATGTTTGAGTTCCTGAGGGTGAAAAACATTTTTTCATCTATTTTAGATTTATGGAATACAGGTTCTAAAGTAGTTTTGGTGTTTTGGGGTAATTTTTTTTGTGTGTCATTAATTTTCCTTTATATTTAACATCTGTTTATGAAACTGACTGTGATGTGATGATGGCTGTAGATAATAATAATAATAATAATAATGAATACTTATATAGCGCATATTCTTGGCTAGAGACCAAGCTCTAAGTGCTTTACAATCCACACTCGTTCAAACAACGGGCTGCCTACCTGAGTAGTGCCGACTGAAGAGCTGCCAGCTGGTGCTTCATTCAGTCGTTTCCCGTGACATCCAGTCAGTATCATTCAATATCGTTCACTCGATTTTCTTACTTCCTTCATTCTTTCCATTTCTCACACAGGGGGTGCATGCTATGTGTAACGTGTCATCCATACCGACGGCCAAACTGGCCAACTCTTCCAAAAGTTGATGATGGGATTTTACGTGTGTGCAAGATGTTATGCATGCGTTCATACACGGAACCTCGGTTTATAGTCTCATTCGAAGGAATGTAAGGGAAATGGAGTCAGAACCAATGTTAAACTCCGAGGGAAAAATCCCCCTGTACCAAAACAGCCAGGCGGAGATTCGAACCCGCAACCCCGGGAT
Source organism: Conus betulinus (assembly GCA_016801955.1). Lineage (NCBI taxonomy): Eukaryota > Metazoa > Mollusca > Gastropoda > Neogastropoda > Conidae > Conus > Conus betulinus. Next base: position 18,008 of record JADBJO010029665.1, read on the forward strand.
CGCCAAGATTACGAGTCCAGCACTCTACCAACTGAGCTATTCCGGTGATGACGTGAATTCAACATGGTGAGCTGGACTAAGTGAATGTGACCTTTCCCTTGACGTCAATAGCTGATGTAAAGCACTTACTGGGATGGGTAATAAAAAAGGAATGTCTTTCACCTCTGTTTCCTCTGATTCAGCTGTCTTGACTCTGCCACAACAGGCTGAAGGAAGCTAACACCAACGTTTGTGACATCTCTTGATAGTGTTTCAGTGGATTGAATAATTTGTGTTTAATACTTTTAGCTTGTTTGACGAAACCCTTTTTAGGAGGAAAGCGCGCTGACTGCGCTGCTGGAGAAAAAGGCAGTTGTGGGTGAGTGAAATGTGTGGTTGAGCGTACAATAGATCTGGTAGTGACTGTTGATTCAGTAAATATTAGGTAGTAAAGAGTTTGGTGGACAAACTAGTTTATTGCTCCTTTCGTTCTCATACGTCTTTGCATTGTTGGTTGAATTAGAATAACAGGCATTCCTTCCATTTGGGAGTGGAATAGCATCAACATTAAAGTTTTCGTGTGTTTGTGAAATCCTGAATTAAAACGTTTGAACAGCTCTCAAAAGTTAGAGTGACATGGTGCACTGTTGATACATGCTAGGCGAACATCGTCTTAAATTTATCGAGAATTTTCACATACTTACAGTGATAAGAAATATGATCAAAAGTAGTATAGTACTGTACTGTTGCAGGTGTCATTTAACATCCAACATTTGAATAA
>JADBJO010029666.1:0-17500 GCA_016801955.1 Conus betulinus
CCAGCCAAGGAATGCGGCGTGGGCTCAGTTCAAGCAGCGAGCATGGCAGATCATTTGTGGCGGCCATCGTCACCGTCATCGTCTTTCTGTACCAACACGTCAACCGGAGGCTGTAATTATTTAACGAAAAGGAAAGGGAAATTCTTTAAAAATACAGTCTTCAGTACTATGTAGAATGACACAAAGCAGTGCAATGCAGTGCAGTGCAGTATATTTTTTGGTAAATCCTGAGTGGAATTACGAACCTGGGAAACACCCCATGTCTCTCCCACTGCAGGGCCACAGTCAACTTAATAAGAATGCCTTGAACTGCACTCTGAGATATTGCAGAAGGTTTGCTTATCATTGATGTTACAATTTCTTTCTTTTTGTGGGGCTGGTTTTTTTGTTTCTGGCTTTTTAACTGTTTATTGGTTATGGAGAGAGAGAGGGAGAGGCTAGAGTGTTAAAAAAAAAACAAACAAACAAATGAATATTTGGCCACAGTTTCAATCTCCTCTTAGCATCTTCAACCGTGATTTTGATGAGTTTGCGTCAGAGTCACAGGAATCATAGAGTTTGGGTGGACTGTCATTGCGGGGATGTGGCGGTGCTCCCTGGAGAGGTATGCTCTCTTTTGCTGGCTCAGCTTTTAGGCTGTTGTTGTAAGTAAGGGGCTTACCAGATGGTGTCCCGTAGCCACAGTCGAATGCCACCAAAAATGACTCAGCAGCAGTGCAGGGTCTCCTCAGGTGGGTTGCCTCTGGACAGCTAGTCATTGACTGTTTCCTGTGGACAGCAGTGCTAGATCTGTGACAGAAAACAGCTGACTGCGAATGAAGGCGGCGGAATGAGCAGGAATGGAGGGCAAGCTGGGTTAATTGTGTGTGTGTGTGTGGGGGGGGGGGGGGGTGGGCAGGAATGGGGGGGGGGAGCCACTGGAGTGGGGGATGTGGGGGGGGGGGGGGGAGGGGGGGGGGGGGGGGGGATAGGGAAAATGGAGGCCACTGATGATGAGACTTGCCAAGCCAAAGGAAAGAAAGGGACTCAAGTAAAAAAGAAAGTAAAAATATTGATCAGAAATGAATCAACCCACAGGTAAAGACTGCTAGGCCTTTTTTTTCTTGCTTTCTTTTTTTTTTTTTTTTTCATTAAAAGGAAGGAGGGTAAAAGTAGACTTGGGAGTTGCGGAGGTAGAAAGAGGGAGGGAGGTTGCATGGCTGTCCATCTGCAGCCAGAGATGAGCAGGGTCAAGAGAACAGGTGTAAAGCCAGCGCTGTTTTCCAGTCAGCGCTTGGCGTCCTGCCTTGCACCACGCAGATGTTAGGGCACACCTGCACCAACTGTTCATCTCTGATTGACTTTGACCGACCTCACTCAGTGATGTATATGTTCTCTTGAAAGTTCACTTTCCAACCATTTCAGAATTTTTGTTCCCATGGTGATGGCCTGATTCCTCTCATTTCTGCATCATTTTTGTATGTAAACCTATAGTTTTGTTTTTTTTTTTTTTTAGATATTGATTTTGAGGAGAAAGAAAGGGAGATGGAAGAGGATTGAGAGTAACAAGGTTTTTAAGGTTGTGTGGGGCTAGAAAATGACACAGGAAAGTAGACCGGCCAGTTCTGTTCTACTGCTTGGATTGCTTTCTCCTTTGAACCATCCTAATAATTAGAGAGTTATGATGGAAAGGTTAATGAAGGATGCTTCTTTTGTGATGGAGGGAATGTTTGTAAGTCACACCTTTAATGTTATTATATATATATATATATGTGTGTGTGTGTGTCAGTGTGTGTGTGTGTGTGCGTGTGTGTGTGTGTAACTCTGTGTTCTTTTCTTAACATCCAAATTAGAGAGTTACGGTGGAATGTTAAGGGATGGTTCTTCTGAAATGTAGGAAACCCACGTTATGTATGCCATGCCTTTGAATATTGTATATATATATTTTTTCTTTGTGTTTGTAACCCCATCAATGAAGATGTTGAATGTTTTTTTAATTAACCATATTATTCGACCATTCATGCCTGTCATTTGATGATTTAGAAATAATGGGAAATCCTTTGCGTGTTATCAATGCCTTTAAAGATTGTGTATAGATTATGTTGTTTCTTTTTGTTTTTTTTGGCTGTTGGAATTTTTTTTTTTTTTTTTTTTTTTTTCTCGACCATGGGGGGGGGGGGGGGGCCTGTCATTTGAAGATTTAGAGATTATAAATCATGGTCCATCCTTTGCATGTGATCATGTTAAAGATGTGTTTAGTTTGTGTTGTTGTGTTGTGTGTGTTTTTTTGGTTTGGTTGATTTTTTTTTTTTTTTTTTTTTTTTTTTTTTTGGGGGGGGGGGGGAGGATGGAATTGGAAGATAAAGAGTTACATCATGTCCAAGTGGTGTGTGTGTGTGTGTGGTGTGTGTGTGTGTGTGTGTTTCATGTGCTTCATAAGATTTTTTAAAAGGAAAAGAAAAACACAAAAATATGTGTGTGTTTGAAAGACGGGAGAAGTCAAATGTAGAAGTCATTAGTGATCCTGTGAAATTTTTCAGGGTTGCTGTGCAAATTGCTGTTGGCTGACCTGCACAAAGCCCTTTGATAATTACTGTATAGAACGGTTTGCGCTTCCCCACCGGTCAGCTTGGCTATGCCTTGTGAAATAGTGACAGCGGTGGTGATCCTGTGACCAGCACTTCTCCAGTGTTTCCGTGTACAATAGTGAAAGTTTGAGTGTCGCCATTTGAATCATTGTCATTCATTATCCTGTAAAACTTTTTTTTTTTTTTTTTTTTTAAAGACCAGCTGCCGTGGCAGTATCGAGGCACAGTGATTAGTGTCACAGATTCCAGGCTCTGAGGTTGTGGGTTTGATTCCTGTTCAGCGTCACCTATTTGTGGGATTCTTCTGCCCCCAACTGGTTCCAACTTGGGGCTGAGTTTGTTGTTGGCTTTGTTTGGAAGACGTGAACAATACAGCTGAGTTTCGTCCACTTAGTGGACTTGGAGGGTTGCTCTAATCTCTTGACCAACACTGCAGGTGTGTGTCAATCTCACACCTGGTTGATGCCAGGATGTATTAGGCTGATTGTAGCTGTGGACAGTTGAGTGACTACTACAGAAAACTGTCCCCTGAATATTCCAGCCTTCCATATACGATGGTATGTCACTTGAAACTGCCTACTGGATAATTTCCTATTATGGAAAATGAGAGTTATCTCCCCGGACAAAATGGTTGCTCTTGGTGATGGTCTTGACTTGAACAAAGGAAGGCTGGATTATCAGCTCTCTCGTTCCATGTCATGGTATCATCAGTCTTAGACTGACGTCATTGCTGCTGGAATTCCTGGTGAATAGAATGCATGATTGATCATGGATTAAGACAGAGAAGCAGATTTTTTTATACATAACGCTGGAATTCCTGATGAATAGAATGCATAATTTAATCATGGATTAAGACAGAGAAGCAAATTTTTTATACATAACACCATATCAAAAAAAAAATATCGAAATGAAAATCACACCAAAAGGTGAAAAATGCTGTGAGGGTGATTCAATCTTGCAACGTTCAAATGCTTGTTTTATGGGTTTATCACAAGTTACCCAAAATGCCAGCAAGGTTCCAGCAATATCCAACTTACATTATTGTAAAGTATCTGGGTTACAATGCCAGGAAAGAAGGCGAGGACAAGGCTGAGCAGTATTGATCAGGGCCCTAAACAGAAGAAGAATAGGAAAAAAAGCAACAGGCATTCTGGCTGGAGAAGGCTGCAGCTGGTCATTTTCTCAAGCTGAAATGCTGTCTTCTGCCCGCTCACGTGACAAAGAGGCATCCGCAGATTGGATGTTATACAGCTAGGATAGGGAAAAGAGGAAGTATGCTCACTAGGAAGTATCCACTTTGTAGCATGACCAGTTTTCATTCTATGGTTTGCTAGGGTAGGGTAGGTATGGGTAGGATAGGAAAGTTGCATTTGAAGTACGGACAGCCTTATGAAAGTAGGTATAGAGCACAGCCCTGTTAGGGAGTCTCAGACCAAAATGAAGTTTTCATAGCATCATCGCCATCATGCCATCATCATCAGTCAGCCACAGGTTGACTGCGGCTGAAAGAATTCCCTAATAACACTACATTGCAGAACAGATCAAATTAGCCACAGGGTTGGGCGTTTTAACAAAAGCTGGTGAAATATCATGCTGAATCGTTTAAAGCTCAGAGGGAAGCTTGTCATGCATTTTTCTTTGAAACATATTGGAACATATCACCACTTATCATACACTCTAAACTTTTGTGTGTGGAACCATGCTGTCTGGGAGCTGCGCAATCTGAATTTTCACTCGGAGGAGTCTCTTAGTGACGGGTTGGTTTGTGTACTTATCTCCCTTTGGCTTTGTGGTTTGATTGCTTAAAGGCTGTGGAATAGTATTGGCTGTATTAACCAGTGTGTAGTTTGTGACATTTTTAACAACACAGAAGTCTTGTGACCATGTTTGGCTGCTAATTAATGTTTTGGATGTGTTTGGATTTTTTTTCTTAACAATATTTAGAGGCATTAGACTTTCTCTCTCTCTCTCTCTCTCTCTCTCTCTCTCTCTCTCTCTGTGTCAAGATGTTATGTTACTTTTATTATTAAAGTGTTCCATGTTTATTTCTGTCTGTGATTTGTCTTTTTTTTTTAACTTAGATAAAATTTCTTTTAAACAGAATTGCCTTTTCTTTCAAAATCAAGGTTTAAAAAGGTACTCAAAATTAACCTGCATATTGATCAAATTTGCTTGTATGCTTTGTATGTAGTATCTAAAAGTTGTGGCTTGAAATTTGGAAAATAATTATGGCGGTGAACAAGAAGATGTTAAAAGTGAATCATAATTTTCTTTTAATCAAAATTAAAAAAACCTGAACTGTTGCCAGTTTTTGAATGTCAGAAATGTGTGTGTGTGTGTGTGTGTGTGTGTGTGTGTGTGTGTGTGTGTGTGTGTGTGTGTTCCGCTTGTTTTTTTTTTAACATTCTTTTTTATTTTTATATATGGTACAGGGTGTGCTATCTGTATTGAACTATATAATCAAATGTGAATTATCATATTCTTTGAACATATATTTGGAAAGAATGCACAGAGAATGGGGATGGGGTGTGGGGTTACTCTGTGTGTGTGTGTGTGTGTGTGTGTGTGTGTGTGTGTGTGTGTGTGTGTGTGTGTGTGTATAGGTGTGTATGTGTGTGTGTGTGTCTGTCTGTCTGTCTTACCTGGTGGTACATATTGCTATTATACTTGAGCATTCAAATGCCAGACATCATTCCTTTCCTCTTTTTTTCTTTAAATTCATAGTGTTTTAATTTTTAAATGTTGTAATCTGTTTTTTTCTTGTTTGTTTCTTTTTCAGTTTATTTAAAATGCTTTCAAGAGTTGTAATATGGTTGCTTTCATGCTGTAAATATTGCACTGATAATTATGTCCTTATATTTGTATTTATAAGAAATGTTTTTACCATTTCCTTTTTTATATAAACAATTTCTGGTTTAAAGTGTCATTTGCTGTGATTTTTTTTTTTTTTGGAAGGTGGGGGGGGGGGGTGTTTGAGGTCAGGTTTTTTAAATTACTTTTTTTTTGACAATGATTTTGTAACAGATTACATTGTCTTTGTGTTCATTGATAACTGTTTTGTTTGTTTGTTTGTTTTTTTCTGTTCTTTGTTTCCATTTAGAATGTAGAACTCAGAAGTGCAATGCTTTTTGGCAGCGCATACTATGATTTTGTTGACAGTTCCATGCTTCTGCAATTTGTGACGAATGCCATGCCTAAACAAAAAACTGGGGAGTTGGGATGGGGGGGGGTGCAGTGGGGAGTAAACTCTCCTCTCAGGACCGAGTCGTGGCTTAAATGGAACCAAGATCACGTAGATCTTTAAACTGTAAATTCATGTAATCAAAAGAACTGTCACGTACAGTAAGGAAACAAAGCAAAAGCAGAAGAAAAATCACAGAAGACAATCTTAATTTGCTCTCTTCGTGGTTGGTTTTGTCGTCAGTCATTTTGATTTTTGGTAATTCAAATCCAAACCAAGTGATAACTAGCGAGATTTACATTGCATCACGTTATGAGCAAAATGAAGTGTAGCTGAAAGTACTGTTGAATGATTTTTTTTATATTGGATACAGAGCTATACTTAAGTTTGAAAAAAAAAAAAAATAAAAAATATCAAGAAGCTACACTTTGTGTTTTTTAGGCCTTGGTATCTCTGAGGATGGGATTTTTTCCTTTGTGTTAAGAGCCCAGAAAACATCTTTAGTGGCTGGGTGGGGTCTATAACAATAACAGTCATATTTTGTTGATTTAGCAATTGTTTTCATTCCTGATTCTTTTACCGCTGATGTAGTATGGTTTGTCAATGGCTGACTACAGAGCAATAATTCATGAGAATTTTAAAACTTTGTAGTTCATTGTATTTGTTGTGTTTTTGACATCAAAAGGAGTGGGGTATGTGTATGGTGAGGTTTTTTCCTTCAAAAATAAACCAGCATGGAAAATTGCAGGGAAGTGTGTGTGTGTGTGTGTGTGTGTGTGTGTGTGTGTGTGTGTGTGTGTGTGTGTAAGAGTGTGTGTGTGTGTGTGTGTGTGTGTGTGTTTGTGTGTGTGTGTGTGTGTGCACGCACGCGCATGCTATGCATGCATTATTGTTACCATCTCTAAAGAAACCAGCATATCCTTCAACTTTCATGTTTGCTTTGTTTTCATAAGCAGCAGGTTTAATTTTGATGAAACAATAATCTCAGAAGAACTAATACCATGGTTGAGATATTCTCAAAATCGGAAGACAAAAAAAAAAAATTACAAGCAAATGGGGAAACTCTTCTTTGTATTTTGAAATAATTACACATCCACAACTCAGAACGAATGCTGGTTATGACACAAAATCACCCACCACAAATGCCAACACAGAGCACACTGAACAAAAAAAAGATGCCACAAGAAAGTATGTTCCAAGCCTTCTCTTCTTGTTGCTATGTACATGTGTCAGATTCAGAGTATATGGGCAAGTTGTAACATTCTCCCTAGGGGATTTGTGCTCTGCGTTGGCATTTGTGCTTGGCAGTTTGATAATGAAAGCAGCGTCTGTTTGGACTTACGACCTTGTAGTGATTATCTCCTCACAGGATTGGGAGCAGGAATTACCCTACTTGTTTGCTATGTACTATTTACACTTCCATGCCTATTTCATTTCCTTAAAAATAAAAAAAAAACCTACTTGTTTGTTATGTACTGTTTACACCTCCATGCCTATTTCATTTCCTTAAAAATAAACAAACCTACTTGTTTGTTATGTACTATTTACACTTCCATGCCTATTTTATTTCCTTAAAAATAAACAAACCCTACTTGTTTGTTATGTACTGATTACACTTCCATGCCTATTTTATTTCCTTAAAAAACAAACAAACAAAGGATAGAAAAAAACACATCACACTCTGTACTTAATTACACAAGTCAATGTATGTCATCTGAATAGTAGTGTGTGAGAGGGAGGGGGGGGGGGGATGTATGCGTGTGATATTTACCTTCAATCAGCTTCATTCTTGTACATGTGAGACACCATAATTGTATATCAATACACGTTGATGTAGGCAGTCAGGAGTTTTTTTTGTGCATAGCTTGCCTCAGAGGGAAGCATCAACTGCAGCTAAGATTTGGACATCAAGAAACACGAAGTGACAAGGCTGTATAGGATAACCATCCCACAAAATTGGTCAGGTCTGCAGACTTCTCGAGAATGAAAACTGGGAACTTGGAAGAAAGAGAGTCCAAATTGAACTCAATGTTTTCTCTCTCTCTCTCTCTCTCTCTCTCTCTCTCTCTCTCTCTCTCTCAAGGATTATGTATTGTCAAGTTTCACTCTCTTAAAGGATGCATCTTTGACAATGTTGTTTTATTTTTTCTGATCCTGGCTGTTTATCTGGGGTCTGACTGATAGCTAGGATATATTAAAAAAAAAAAAAAAAAAAAAAAAAGAAAAAGAAAAAAAAAGGCATGGAAAACAGTATGCCTATATACGTCAGAAAAAGGCAGACGCATGCCAAGCGGGCCTACCGTTATGTGATCCGTCTTCTTACAACAAAAGTTAAACCTCTAATTCCTCCGTGCCTTTCATCTGTGTGCAACAGTTTGCAAACCTGTCAGAAGCATCAGAGCCATTACAGCGTCTAGAAATTGGGGCGCAAAAAGGGCGTAAGACACTCGGCTTGTGTAGAAATCGTATCTCTACCACTGGGCGAAGTTTGGTGGAGATGAGTCATTCATCACATATGCTGTTTAATTCGACAGTTTTGGAGGTGTTTTTGTTGTTGTTGTTTATTTGTTTGTTTTCTCCTCCACTGCCCTCCTCCAGGTGGCGCCTTATGTCGTGGGACACGGGATGATGAGGATTAAGTCAGTAAGTTTGGAGGTGTGTTTGCTGATCGCCGGGCAGCCTCTACAATAAACTTCAGGGGAAGCAGCTCGGTTATGAATAGGCAGCAGTTATTTCCCTTTTAGGTCACAACTCTTTCCCCCTCAATCACTATGTAATTAAAAATCTAATGACCAATCATAAAAAAAAGTAATGATTATATGATTAAATGAAATCAGTATTTACATCGTTACACTTAATGAAATAATTTTTATCTTGCTACCGAATTTTTTTTTGTGTGTGCGTGTGTGTGTTTATAAACCGCTTTTCATTAATCAATCGCATTCACATCCGTGTGTGTGTGTGTGTGTGTGTGTGCGTGTGCGTGTGTGTGATATCTGGAATACAGCCCTGCCACTGATGTAGTCTCAGACCAGAATGGAATCGACAGCATCATCGTCATTATCCTCATCGTTATTACTCATCACGGAGGGGAGGGGAGGGGGTCAATTCTGTGGCCTGTCAGACCCCGCGCTCAAGGTGAACTCGATTTCATACCTGTGGCGAGTATCCTGTGCAAAGCTGTCCGTACTGATAAGTCAGTTGGACGAACGTGATGGCGCCCTTCACTCTGGTTCATCAGATGACTGACCAGATATTGTAGTTCACACAGTATACACACACACACACACACACACACACACACACACACACACACACACACACACACACACACTAAGAGTCATCCTGATCTTAAAGTAGTGGTCAGCAAAGTGTGCCCTATCAGAAACAAAAGATCTGAACATCAAAGCAGAACTGTTCAATGCTCTTGTCATGAAACAGCTAGCTGATTTCAACAACATCACTTTCGTGGGGCATTCCAATCTAACAACCAGCCCGCGACATCTTCAGGATGGTCTTCATCCCACCTTCCTCGGAACCAGTAAGATGGCAGCTAACATCGGGCGCCATGTGAGAGACCTGTTCTGGAGGAAGCCCAAGAAAGCAGCCAGGTTCCAGCACCACCCACCCAGACCGTTCCCTGTGTACTACGACGACCTGTTGTACGCTCCCAATTCATGGATGAACAGATTTGCTGTGTTGAGTGATTGTTGATCCATTTTCTGGGGATTTTCTCTCTGAGAGAGGGTGGAATAATTTTTTGCAAAATACCAGCACCTTCTTGACTGTTAGTTTTGTTTTGAACAAGGTGCCATCTTGTAATCTCATCACTTTGTAATTAACCCATTATCATAAGAACATCAATCCCATAAATCAATTCTTTATTACTGCGAATACCATTATATTAGTTAGCTAATTGACACAGTTTGTTATCTTCGTTATTTACTGTTTTAAATATTATAAAAAGTTGTTTTTTTTTCTATTTAGGACAATACATTTTTCATTCTTCAGACAGCATGACGAAACATTCGAATTTGAAAATATTGCAATGGACTGCAGATCAATATCAACAAATATTCACGAACTGATTCAACATCTCTCAGATCATACGTATCAAGTGTTAACATTACAGTCTTTAAATGTAACTGAACAAAAAAATTCCAAAATTACGAAACTTCTATTACCCTCCAATATTCCAAACTAACAACGAAACAGGGAGGGTTACTACTGCACTATATATCCAAGAAAAGGTTGAATATTTTGAAATAGAGCCACCCATTTCAAAGAATATTAAACCATTAATGCATGTGCAGCAAAACTGAGCTCAACGAAGTACTTACATTAAACGTTGTTTCCCTTTATTTGCCGAAAGGTCCTGACAATGAAAACACAGAATGGCTTCGCGCTATATCGAACCAGCATGAAAAATGGTTAATAGCAGGTGATTTTAACTCACATGCCCCGTTTTGGGATAATGAATGCGAAAGAGTAACACACAATCGTCGTTTTGTTTGGAAATATAGTAGACTCTTCACTGAGTCTGTTAAATGATGGCAGTGTAACAAGAATACCTGATATTTCACACCATCGAGCAACAGCAATTGATTTAACACTTATATCTCCTGCTATAGCTCCAAGCTGTGAGTGGTCTACCTTCAAAGATCCTCTTGGTAGTGATCATTTGCCAATAATTATTACCATTAAGGGTAAACAATCTGTTCAAAACTGCGATAAAGATAAGATCCCAAAATATAATTATAATAAGCTGTTTTGGGATAAATTTGAAAACATACTCTCTACTTACAATTGTGAAGAGATATTGTCTGATAACATTGACGCAAGCTACGCGAATTTTGTTGATATTGTTTTACATGCAGCTGATCTATCAATACCAAGGTGCAATACTGACGCATCAAACAAATATGCAGGCAATGTATGGTGGAATGCTACTTGTGAAGAAGCAAGAGAAAAAAAAGATGCAGGCCTATAAGATATATTTAAAAGATAAGAAAGATCCTGACAAAATTGCTGAAAAGAACAGAGCAAAAAATCATAGTAACAGAGTAATCGAAAAGGTCAAGGAGCAATATTGGTCAAATTTCTGTGAAAGTGAAGTACATGACCACAAAGATCTTCAGAAAACATGGAAAAAATTGAAAGACATAAAAAATGGAATCAGTCTTCCTGAATATCCCATAACATTAGAAAATAATGAGTTTCCATCAAAATTTGAAAAGGCTGAAGCATTTGCAAATATTTTTGCAAAAAATAGCAACAGGGAGGGCCTGACAGAAAAACAAAAGATATTCAGAGAGAAAATGGAGGATAAGGAAACGCATGAAAAAAAGTCCCATTAACAGTCACTACACAAACGCTCCCCTTACATTTCAAGAAGTAAAGGATGCAATTTTCTCTATTGGTTCGAAAAGAAAATCAGTGGGACCAGATGCGATTTCCAATGAAATGATAAAGCATTTGCCAGTTAATTTCACAATGTTTCTGAACTTATTTTTTCAGAAATGTTGGTCTGAAGGGCTTCAACCATCTTTGTGGAAAAAATCGATTGTAACCCCTATCCCTAAAGAGGGCAAGTCAAAATCAGACAAGAACAACTACAGGCCAATTGCTCTCACTTCACACGTGGGAAAACTTATGGAAAAGATTATTCTAAAAAGACTTGAACATTATTGTGAAAAAAAATGTATAATACCAATACAACAGGCTGGCTTTAGAAAGGGTAGATCTACAGTTGACCATCTTGTTAAAATTACAACACAGGTAAAACATCAATTCGCACGTAGGAAATGTGTACTTGCCACGTTTTTTGATATTAGAAAGGCATATGACCAAGTCTGGCACTCTCAAACTTCTGAACAAATTGAAGTTAATAGGTCTCTCGGGGTGTATGTACAATTACTTAAAAACCTTTTTAAGTGATAGAACAATACAGACGAAGGTAGGAAATGTATATTCTAATGAAAGACATATCCAGATGGGAATCCCGCAAGGAGCTGTGATAGCTCCTATCCTGTTTAATATTTTGATCCATGATCTTCCTAAATCATTATCAAAAAATGTTGAACTAGTGCAATATGCGGATGATATCTGTATATGGATGAAAGTTACTTTAAAACGTCACACACCACCAGTTAGATCAATCAACTATATCAAAAAGATATATCAAAATGAACTAGATAAAATTAGTAGGTACATGACTGAAAATGGATTGGCCCTTTCAGCTGAAAAATCGCATATGGTTCTGTTCAATACTGGTTATGATCCTAATCCTCTGCCTTCATTTCAAATAGATGGATTGTGCCTTGAATATAAAAAAGTCGTAAAATTTTTAGGAGTAAATTTAACTTCTAAATTGAGCTGGAATTATCACATACAAACTATTCTAACAAAAGCTAAGAAAACTTTAAATTTTTTGAAAATGGTGAGTCAACAGTCATGGGGTAAAGACAGTAAAGTATTAACACATTTAGCTACTGCGCTTGTACGATCAAAATTATCCTATGCCCAGGAGACATTTTTTTTCAGCCCCAAAATGTTTAATTAAAAAGTTGCAGAGTATTGATAGTAAAGCTTACAAGATAGCTCTTGGCGTCCCGGTTCATGCATCAACTTTAAGAACTTATATGGAGATCGGAATATTGCCTTTTGAAGAAAATATGAAACTTGCATGTGCAAAATATATTTTAAGAAGTCATACACTACAAATCTTAATACCAGTGAAACTGAATTAAAATCAGAAATAAATTTTCCTAAACGGGCACAAAAAATCGATTCTCTAAAATCGATAGCCTCATACACATCTGACTTATTTACAAAAGCAGGCACTGCACCTGAAAACGTAGCTCCTCGGGTGTCTTTTAGCACTATCCCGGAATGGAACTTAGTAGAGCAAATTATGATGACATAGACCATACAAGTTTTAAAAAAAGTGATGGACCCTTGCTGCTGCCAACGTATGTTAAGTCACATATAAATGAACTTATATAAATCATCTTAAAATTTATACAGATGGTTCTGTACTAGACAATCATTTGTCTGGTTCAGCATTCATAATTCCATCCTTAAAAATAGAGAAAGGTTACCACCTAGGTAAGAATATTTCCATATTTACTGCGGAACTTGTTGCCATTATTATGGCATTAAACTTTCTTCTTGATTTTCAGTTTCCTGCATTTCAAATACTACTTTGCGTTGATTCAAAATCAGTCCTGCAAGCTCTAAAATTTTCAAATACAAGTGTGAGAGCAGAACTCATATTAGAAGTCTACCCACTTAATTCATTTTTTGCATTTACGTGGTTCCTACGTCGATTTTTGTTGGGTTCCATCACACTGTGGATTATCTGCGAATGAAGGGTAGACCAATTAGCCAAAAAAGCTGCTATCACTGAGACTGATTTAACAAAGGTATGCATTCCTTTATCTTACATGAGAGTTATAGTCTTTTAAAAGACGTATCCTGAACTCTATTTCAAATAAACGAAAAGGCACCAGAAACAAAAAGAGGGATATTATTTAACAAGATATCAGACAATAAAACAGGTATCAAGAATCTCTACCAAGAGCGGATTTTAAAAAGTTTGATTTTTAGATTGAGGCTTGATGCCTTTAAAACCAATTCTGTAAACACGTGACTTGTATTTGTGGCCAGCAAATCACTCCGTTCCATCTACTTTTTGTGTGCGATAGAATGAAAACCTACTTACCTGCTTGGTTATTGAACACTGAACCGTCGATATCAGCCTTTGAAGAAGACGTCATCTCCAACGAATCAAACATTTTGGAAGTTGTTCAAGGACTGATTAAGAGCCCAATTGGACAGTTACTTTAACGTCTATGTTATTTTTCCCCATTGGTGGTAGTTGCTTATTTAGTGTTTCTTTTGAAGTTTGAATTCAGTTATGTGGAGGGTTTTTTTTTTTTTTTTTTTTTTTGGGGGGGGGGGGGGGGGGGGGGGGGGGGGGTTTGTTTGTTTTTTTGTTTTTTAAATTATTATTATTTTTATCTAGGCCTAATTGCATTATACATACCTACGTACGCCCAAATTCACACCAACCATTCGCATGCATACACCCCAAAACACCACATGCACACACACTTACATACTGTCTAAGATCACTGTTAGGTGGATGATGTCGCTGTCTCCTCCTAGCCATACCCCTCTCATTGACCATACTTTACATGGCTCATGGTTTCCTCATACACAGCCATACCCGGACACATCACGTCCGGTCGCACCTTCAGCAGTCTACACAGAGCTATTTAGAGTCATGTTATCACGAGGAGACCTACTAAAGGAGATTTTACTGAGCTACTGCAGATGTACATGGTGAACTAACCGGACCAACATGTACAGGACGCTAGCTACAGTGCTCAATGTTGACCGCAACTGTGGATTCCGGAGACTTCTACACGAACTCATCTCAGGTATAAATGTGGAAAGGGAATCAACACTGAGGGTACCACAAGAGCAAAATACGAACAGCCACATGATTTGATAACTTTTTCGGCGATAGTCAAACGGAATTATGAGTATTGTGCTATGGAATGCCAATTAAGTGTGATGTCAGATCAACATGGCGGAGATGCTTCCGTTCACTATAATTTCTCCTAGTCTTACACAGGCGCAGGGGAGACAGACACCTGCGGGGTTAGGAAATCTGACCAACATTCTCAGAGACGCGTTCGTGGAATGGGTCAAGTTTGATTGCATAGGCTCCAGTGTTTCAGTCTGAACCCAAGGATGGAAAAAAATCCCATAAATATAATTATGACTGATGGAATTTAAACCTATGACCTATGACTGATGGAATTCAAACCTATGACCTATGACTGATGGAATTCAATCCTGTGACCTATGTCTGATAGAATTCAACCCTATGACCTATGACTGATGGAATTGAACCCTGTGACACATGACTGATGGAATTCAACCCTGTGACCTATGACTGATGGAATTTAACCCTATGATCTATGACTGATGGAATTTAAAACCTATGACTGGTGGAATTTAAAAACCTGTGACCTATGACTGATGGAATTTAAAAACCTATGACCTATAACTGATGGAATTCAAACCTGTGACCTATGACTGATGGGAATTTAAACCTATGACCTATGACTGATGGAATTCAAACCTGTGACCTATGACTGATGGAATTTAAACCTATGACCTACCAGTCCACAACCCGTGACATGAACGCTCTGCCACGACGGCTAGTGTAACTGGGGTAGTCAAGGTGAGTTTATTGACACGAACTCTGATGTCCACGATTTAGCTTCCATTCTGATCTGGAGTCTTACCTCAGGAAGGAGGAGGGGGGAGGGGGGGGGGGGGGGGGGGGGGGGGGGGGGGGGTGGGGGGAGTTGGGGAGGGGGGGGGGGGGGGGGTTGTGGCTGGTGTTGAGGAAGCAGAAGAATTAACCTCGAATCGACATTTGGGATACTGTTCACTGGAATCTCTGGTGTGGTAAAACCTGAGTAATGTTAAATTAAGATCGTAAGGTGGATGCAGTAGATCAAATCTGGGTTTGCTATTTTTGAGTCCAACGACTAAGCATGGATAGTCTTATAGCTTTTCCTTTCGTTTTTTGTGGTCACTTTGTCCATAAATGCTACCCATGGAATTTTTAATAGCGTCATGCGGGGTGTTGCCTGGGTTTTCAGCTGAATTCAACGCCTCTTTGAGAATGGGAGGACGGTGTTGGAGGGAGGGGGACCCAAACTAATCAACATGATACACGGCATCACGCCAAAGTGTCTCGCTAGTGGAATTCAAACTCCCGTAGACTTCGATGGATCTGGAATGTTACGCGACGGATGTCTTTGGGAACAGAGAGAGGGGGGAGACGGTGTTGGAGGGAAGGGGGGAAGGGAGACACAGTGTAGGAGGGAAGGGGGACCCAAGCTAGCTAATGTAACACTAGGCATTACACAAGTTTCTCTGCAGGGGAATTCGAACTCCTGTGGACTTTGGTTGATCTGTGATTTTACACGAAGGGTGTTGTTCAAATAAACTCTCATGCACATGAGCTGAATATAAGGTATCGCAGCAAGTTAGAGTGGAGGAGAATACTGAACTGACTATGTGGGGTGAGGGGAACGAGCTTTCCCCCAAATTAAGCAGGATATCTATGAAGAGGCCCAAGGAGAAGCAGATTAAAAGATTGCTTCGACAAGACATCAACGACAGCAGCGAGGATGGGTGCTGTCTTCTCTCTCGGGATTTCCAGGTGATACTTGAGAGGCTGACAATGAGCCATTCCAGATCATGGCATCATATGTTTCACCTTGTTCCACACCTGCTTCGTGCCTCTGCAACAATGGAACGCCTGTTCGGGCGCCATCTCATCCGCCAGAACCAGTTCCAGAAATCTGGTCTGCTGACGCGCCGCTGAGGGAGAAACTCTTCGGACTCGTGGAAGAGTTGAGGCACACCGAAACGTTCAGATGGGCCGCTGACGCTCCTGTCCCAAGCAATCGACGACAACAAAAAGGAAATATTTCCACTGACATGGTATAGGGAGATCTTTTGCTCTCGAGGCTGCTCTGGTCACAACGACTGTGGTTACCTGGATGTGGCTGAGTGGTGTCACCACGATCTCTGTCGAGGGCGACCTTCAGTCTGTCAACTAAGATATATGAAGTAGCACCAAGGACTTGTGATAGATGAAATGTCGTTGTGACATTCATTGGGAAGATCTGGTTGCTGTGAGCACAACTGGATATCCACTGCGAAAATCTGAGTTGTTTTTAGCAGAAATTGTTGGACGAAAATGCTCTTCAGTGCCCAGTATGGTTGAATGCAGTTGTGCTGAATCCTACTGTATTGTAATATGTTGTATAGTTAAAGTATTCAGATTGAGTATATGTTAGACTTTTGCTGTTCGAGATAATGAAGGGAGAAAAACTGATCTTCACAAGCAAGCCGGACAGTGTTTGGACGAAGCAGAAAAAATGAACATCCACACCTTCCATGCTTCTGTTTTTCTGTAGTGGGCGGAGAGGAAGGGGGAAGGGGAGTTAGGGGGTGGGAGAAGCGAGGGGTTGAGGAGGACAGTTTCGGCAGTAGAGGGGAGGGAGTAACCTCTTGGCCTTTGTGTGGGCGTCCGATCTTTAACTCTACATTTCCATTACTTCTGTCGGAATCAATTTCCTGGTATGTGCCATTCTCTCGTGCAGTTGAAAGTCTGATGTAAGATCAAACCCCAGAAGAAAGCAAAATGCTTCAGAGGGACTTGTACAGTCTTTATAGACTGGGTTGACACATGGCAAGTGCGCGTCAACGCTGAAAAGTACGAAAGTTCTTCATCTTCGCAAATGCCAACGTGGCTTGGGAAAATCGGAGCAACAATCAATAGACTTTAAAGCGTCTGATTTAGATAAAGGGATTAAGTATACACGTACACTGCGATGTTGCATAGCATATAGGAAATTCTGGGAAACAGGGCAACCAGGCTGTGAGGACCTGGATGATCCCTCTTGTTGTCGTTGTTGTTGTTGTTGTTGTTGTTGTTTTGGTTTTCCTTGTTTGTCTTTTTGTTTGTTGTTTGTATGTTTGTAATTGTAGATCAATGATGCAGTTCGCAGTGCTGGTGCATCCTCATGTGACATGGTCTCTTGTTTTGGAAGGAAGACAAGAGGCTCGTGATACATGGTGTGCTTGGAAGAGCTTCCGAACTCGTCCCTGCACTGAAGAAACTCCGGTATGAACAGTGACTTGCAAAGATGAACAC
>JADBJO010029667.1:0-7500 GCA_016801955.1 Conus betulinus
AGCGCATTGAGAAGCCATTGAATACTTTTTGAGCATGTCGTGGATGTTCTTTGGCACATGGTACATCTCAAGAGCCAACTGTATCATCTCATGGGGTACAGATCCATATGCGTTTGCCAGATCAAGCCACACTACGTCCAGGTCTCTCTTTTCTTTTTTTGCTCTTTTGGATTGCGTCCCAGATCATTGTGGCGTGTTCTACACAGCCAACCACGCCTGGGATGCCACCTTTCTGGACTGACACATCCAAGTACTTGTTTTCCATGAGGTACTTGGTCAGCCATGCTGCCATGACAGAGAATAAGATTTTCCCTTCAACGTTCGGTAGTGATATTGGCCTGAACTGGCTGATGTCACTTGAGTTTTGCTCTTCGGGGATGTAAACACCATCTGCCGTCATCCACTGGCCACTGATCTTCTGGTTTCTCCAAGCTGATCGCAGCAGCCTGTGGAGCCACTCCAGCACATTGGGACATCTCTTGCACAGCTGGTAAAGGTATTCCGTTTGGCCCTGGTGATGATTTGGCTCTGGCTTTGTCGACCACCTTCTTGATTTCCGTCAACGTTGGAAGCTTGTCATTGAACTGTTCCTCAGGGTTGGTTGGCCCACACCAGACCTTGAATGTCGAGTGGTGCTTTGCTCTGTAAGTCAGAGTGTGTTTTTCCTCAGATGCTGCTCAAGAACTTCTTTGTCCACACTTAAGGTCCCAGATTTTGGCTGTTTCAAACAGAGTTCTGGCAAACTGGAAGGGATCTCTGAAGAAGCGCTCTTGTGTCTTCTTCTTTTTGCTTTTCCTCTTCCTCGCAGATTTCCGCTTTGCTGAGGGCGCTGTGTTTTGCTTTCAGGTCTTCCCAGAGTTTTTCCAAGCCTTGTTTTTCAGCTGGCAGTGTGGCTTCATTTGCTTCTTGAGGTTCTTCTTTTGGACCCTGATCCTGTCCATCTCTTCTTGGCATCTGAATTTCTTTGGAGGTGTTTTCTCTTTAGGTAGTTTTGCTCCATAGGCGTCTCTACATGTGGCATACACAATGTCCCCATATGTGGCTAGTTTGTGTTCCAGGGTGCTTTTCCCTATCAGTGCATCGAGTCTTTGGACGATTTTTTGCATCCAGTTTCTTCCAATCTTTAGTCTCGTGTGCTCGTGGCAGGTTGAGTTTCAGGCGCCTGGCATCGAGGGCCTGTGCAAATTCCTCATCCGAACCAACAGCGTGGATGTCCTTGGCAATGCTCAGTTCTTCACTCTGCTATTTTATCACTTCACTCTTGGATTTTATTTCTTCTTCACTCTCCTTTTTCATTTCTTCACTGCTGGTCACGTGGTTGTTTCAAGTGGTTTTCTGTTGTCACTCTGAGGACAAAGAATGTTCGGCGAGTCTGTCGTCTCTTTGGATCCAGTTTCTTCCACTTTTTGGTTTAGATCTTTGCTCTTCTCCTTGTTTGACTCGATGGACAAGCTGAACAACATAGTGCTTTGAATCACAATACCGATGATAGAAATACACATCATACTAACATGGCAACATTGATGGTAGGCATTGTGCAATATAGCACACAGCAACATCGATGGTACGTATCAAATAACTTAGTGACACAGCAACATTGATGGTACACAGAATACAATGTGGTGACACAATACCATTTGTGGTGCATACTGTGCGACATAGTGCCATGACAGGATTAATTTTACACATTGTAAAACAGAGTGGCGTATCACTATGATGATACAAAACTGTGATGGCACATACGGTACAACAGAGTGCCATTGGCAACACTGATGGTAGATATGACATAATGACACAGCAACAACAACACTGATTCTACATACAATACAACATAGTGACGCAGCAACATGGATGGTATGTATGGTACGGTATAGTAGCACAACTATGATGAGAAAAAAGAAACACCCGAAGGTGCTGGGGAGGATTCAGAGAAGCACGGTCTTCGCCTGCCATTAGAGCAGTCCTGTACCACCCTTGCAGGCCTGCAATGTGTTGACGATGGGTACAGATAGTAGCACAACTATGATACTTGTAATACCCATTGTGACACATCCACGTTGATAGTACACTTAACACAACATTGTGACACGGCAATATTATTGATATGCATGGCAAAATATAAAAAGACACGGCAACATCGATTGTAGAATACAATATGGTGACTCGGCCATATTGATAGTAAATATGGTACAACATAGTGGACAGCAACATTCATGATACATATTATACAACAGAGTGACACAAGAACGTTGATTGCACATAAAAACACAACATAGTGATACACCGAAATTGATGGTGCATTTGGCGCGACAACGTAACGTGCCTAATTGGTGGTACATACCATAAAAAGTAGTGACACAGAAACATTGATGGTATATATATAATAATATAATAACAATAATAATAATGAATACTTATATAGCGCCTATTCTCGACTAGAGACCAAGCTATGGGCGCTTTACAATCCACACTCGTTTACACAACGGGCTGCCTACCTGGGTAGTGTCGACTGAAGAGCTGCCAGCTGGTGCTTCATTCAGGCGTTTCCCGTGTCATCCAGTCAGTATCGTTCAATATCGCTCGCTCATTTTCCTTACTTCCTTCATTCTTTCCGTTTTTCTCACTCAGGGTGCATGCTATGTGTGTAACGTGTCATCCTTACCAACGGCCCAAACTTCTGCATGTTGGTGATGGGATTTTACGTGTGTAAAAGATGTTATGCGTGCGTTTACACACACGGAACCTCGGTTTATAGTCTCATTCTAAGGACTGTATGGGAAATGGAGTCAGAACCAATGTTAACTCCGAGGGAAAAATCCCCCTGTACCGAAACGCCCCGGCGGAGGTTCGAAACCCGCAACCCCAGGATTACCAAGATTACGACTCAGGCGCTCTACCAACTGAGCTATTCCGGCTCTCTCTCTCTCTCTCTCTCTCTCTCTCTCTCTCTCTCTCTCTCTCTCTCTCTCTCTCTCTATATATATATATATATATATATATATATATATATATATATATATATATATAAAACAAGAAAGTGGTATAGCAACATTGATGTGCACATTGTACAACAAAATCACTCTCGGCAACGTTACTTCTCATTGTACAACAAAATGACACGGCAACATTAGTTTTCATTGTACAACATGACACAGCAACATTAGTTCTGGTTGTACAACAAAATGGCACGGCAAAAAAATGGTTCTTATTGTACAACAAAAAGACATAGCTACACCAGTTCTCATTACGCAACAAAATGACACAGCAACATTAGTTCTCATTGTACAACAAGTTGACACGGCACCATTAATAATCATTGTACAACAAGACTACACAGCTATATTGGTTGTTATTGTACAACAAAATGACACAGCAACATTAGTTCTCATTGTACAACAAGTTGACACAGCAACATTAATAATCATTGTACAACAAGACTACACAGCTATATTGGTTGTTATTGTACAACAAAATGACACAGCAAACATTAGTTCTCATTGTACAACAAGTTTGACACGGCAACATTAATAATCATTGTACAACAAGACTACACAGCTATATTGGTTGTTATTGTACAACAAAACGAAAACAGCAACATTAGTTCTTATTGTACAACAAAATAACACGGCGACATTGTTTTCCCATTGTACAACAAAATGACACAGCAACATTAGCTCTCATTGAACAGCAACATGAGTCAGCAACATAACTTCTCATTGTACAACAAAATGATGCAGCAACATTAGTTCTCATTGGACAACAGAATGACACAGCATCATTAGTTCGTAGTGCACAACCAAACGTCAGAGCAACATAAGTTCACATTGTTCGACAAAATGACACAGCAACATTAGTTCTCATTGTTTGACAAAATGACACAGCAACATTAGTTCTCATTGTTCGACAAAATGACACTGCAACATTAGTTCTCATTGTTCGACAAAATGACACAGCAACATTAGTTCTCATTGTTCGACAAAATGACACAGAACATTAGTTGTCATT
Source organism: Conus betulinus (assembly GCA_016801955.1). Lineage (NCBI taxonomy): Eukaryota > Metazoa > Mollusca > Gastropoda > Neogastropoda > Conidae > Conus > Conus betulinus. Next base: position 4,006 of record JADBJO010029667.1, read on the forward strand.
GTTCGACAAAATGACACAGCAAAATTAGTTCTCTTTGTACACGGAAATGACACAGCAACATTGGTTCTCATTGTAAAACAAAATGACACAGCAACGTTTAGTTCTTATTGTACAACAAAATGATACACAGCAACACTGGTTCTCATTGTACAAAAAATGACACAGCAACATTGGTTCTTATTGTAGAACAAAAAGACACAGCAAAAGTAGTTCTTATTGTAGAACCAAATAAGACAGCAACATTAGATTCTAATGTACAACAAAATGACATAGCTACACTGGTTCTTACTCTACATGAAAATGACACGGGAACATGCAATGGTTCTTACTGTACAACAAAATGGCACAGCAACATTGGTCCTCATTGTGCAACAAAATGACACAGCGACATTGGCTCTGACTGTTCAACAAAATGGCACAGCTACATTGGTTCTTATTGTAAAACAAAATGATATGGCAACATTAGTTCGTATTGCATTGTGCAACAAAATGAACCATCAACATTGGTTATTATTGTAGAACAAAATGATCCAACAAGATTGGTTGTTATTGTAGAACAAAATGACACAGCAACATTGGGTTTTTATTGTACACAACACGAGAGAGAAACATTGGTTCTCATTGTGCAGCAAAATGACACGGACCATTGGTTCTTATTGTACAACAAAACGAGAGAGAAACGTTGGTTTTTTCATTGCACAAAAAAAATTACACAGCAACATTGACTCTCGTTGTGCAACAAATTGACACAACAACATTAGTTCTTCTTGTACAAACAAAATGACACATCATCATGGTTCTTATTGCACAAGAAATTGACACAGCAACATTGGTTTTTATTGTAGAACAAAAATAACACAGCAACATTGGATCTCGTTGTACAAAAAAAAAAAAAAAAAAAAAAAAAAAAAAAAAAAAAAAAAAAAAAAACGTAATGGCAACATTGGCTTTTCGTTCTACAACAAAATGACACATCAACGTTAGTTGTTATCGAAAAAACAAAATGACACAGCAACATTGGTTCTTATTGTACAACAAAACGACACACCAATATTGCTCTTGTTGTACTAGAAAGTGGCACATAAAAATTGAAGGAACACTTTGTCAAGAAAATCTTCACGAGTGTTGGGATCACTATAAATGATTTAGATAGATTTTGCACATTGACGAACTGATGTTAGACATTGTTACGCAGTCCAGACACCCCACGTCGCCTGTTCTATTGCCCACAGAGTCAATGTGAAGAGACTGTTCAGGAGAAAGATGGCGGTCATCGTCACGATAATCTGCCACTCAAGTCCCTTAACTTGACACAGTCGGTCAGGTCACTAACCGTCAAACTCTGGGAGCTAAATGTCGTATATTGCTGAAAACTGGCCGATGTATGCCCTGCATAGGTAGACACGTGCTTTGTTTTCGATAACCTCTGAGAAGGATGTGCCTACACCCTGTCGACTCCTCAAAGATCATCTCACAAGCCAGGCTCATAACGTTTAAAAATCGTACGAATAAACATACAAGAAACCTAAATGATTAAAGCAAAACAAAACAGAACAAACAACCGACAGCCCTGTTTATAAGAGTGCATACAAACTTCGAAAATAAATAGGAACATATATGAAATAGGCCGTACCTCGGCTCACGAGAGCAACAAAAGTATATATATGATGTTCATCTAAATTGCAGTAATATCATAAGCCTTTTAGTTTATATAGATACACGGAAAAGCTGCTGCTGGCAGCGTCATTTTTGCAGGACAACAGTGAGACTATTCAATGCTTGTCTGATATCACTCTCTATAGGAATACGTTTCATTATTAAATCATTAAGCGTTGTGCAACATAAAGCACAATGATCTTTAATCATATTCGTCGCTCTACACATAAGGCACAACGTATACTTTTTTTTTTTTCTGATGTCTTTGGCCATACACGACTATGTTAGAGACAGCTGTGCAGTCTTTGGTAAAGGCAACCTTTTTCATATTCATAGCTGTGTATAGTTCTGCTAAAGATGAATACTGTCTCTACACACGAAATCTGTCACCACCGTTGATATTATTTTACGAATATATTGCCATCTACAGTCTAGCACGCGTGGCATAAGCCATACAAAAAAAAATCTTTCAACACCCATCCCACATGCTTCTCATTCCCACACAAATAAACACACACTTTAGCCAAGCCATACAAATGAGGAACCGTAACTACATAAGCATATCTGAATATTTGGTGGCCAAGTGACTTTCCCTGCAGCGTCCAGTGAGTACATCGTTTAGTGCATTTTGAGAGAGAGAGAGAGAGAGAGAGAGAGAGAGAGAGAGAGAGAGAGAGAGAGAGAGAGAGAGAGAGCTGTGCATTTGAAATAAAAGCAACCATAATGTGAAACAAAACTAAGTGCATGCATATAGGCGGATGCACATGTCTACTGTGACAATCAATGTAGATACTGATGAAACTGCCTAGGAAATACCAGAGTATGAAAAGAAACTTTGTAAGCACACAATATCCTGGAAATATCTCAAACACACACACACGCACGCATGAACGCGCGCGCGCACACACACACACACACACACACACACACACACACACACACACACACACACACACACATTGCTATAGTCTGAAATAACCACCCGCACATGTCGTAAATCATTGTTGATTCTTCCACACACGTGCAATAAACAATAGCACACAATATCCTGGAAACATCTCAAACACACACACACGCACGCACGCGTGAACGAACGCGCGCGCGCCCCCCCCCCCCCCCCCCCCCCCCCCTCCACACACACACACGCATTGCTATAGTCTGAAATAACCACCCGCACATGTCATAAATCATTGTTGATTCTTCCACGCACGTGCAATAAACAAAGTCAAGTCAAACACACACAACGAATAACGTTCTTAACCTTTAAACGTCCCGCACCCATTTATCCCAACTTCTTATTTCGCCTGAACGTATCGCCTGCGCTGGCCTGTCCCCCCCCCAGACCCCCAACCCCCCCCCCCCCGTCAGTGTGTACTATCGATGTCTGAACCCCGTATTGTGTATCCCCCCCCCCCCCCCCCCCCCATTCCCCCCCCCCCCCCAAAGAACCCCCCACCCCACTTGCCCCCCCTGCCCCCCCCCCCCCCCGGATTCCCCCCCCCCCCCCCCCCCCCCCCCCCCCCCCCCTGCTGCTTCTGCTGCTGCTACATACCACTACTACTGGAAAACTACCCCCCCCGACTACCCCCCCCCCACACTGCCCCTGCTGCTGCCGCCCCCCCCCCCTACTACTAACTACACCCCCCTACCACCCCCCCCCGCACTGTCGTAAATCACACACTACACGCATTGCTACTAGTCTGAAAATAACCACCCGCACATGTCGTAAATCACTGTTGATTCTTCCACGCACGTGCAATAAATCACTAGAGTCTTGCGTCAATGTCAAGACAGTGCGGGCGAACACACAACGAATGAATGTTCTTAACCTTTAATCGT
>JADBJO010029667.1:10000-18766 GCA_016801955.1 Conus betulinus
AATCTGGTTTGTCTGAGAATCAAACAGCAGCATTGTTTTGTACTTTCTGCAGACCACCACTAAGAAGGCTCTGGGAAGATTCTTTTGACTCAGTCTGTCTGGAAGACTGACAACACATAGTCTGATTTCGTCCACTTCGCTCTGTACATTCTGGAAGACTGACACCACATAGTCTGATTTCATCCACCAAGCTATGTTCATTCTGGAAGACTGATACCACATAGTCTGATTTTGTCCACTTCGCTCGGTGAGACCCGCTAAAAGACTTCATTATTAATGTTGTTGCTCTTCTTCTTCTTTCTTCTTGCATGTATGCGAGCGTGCATGCGCACGTATGTGCGTGCGTGCGTGCGTGCTTGTGTGTGTGTGTGTGTGTGTGTGTGTGTGTGTGTGTGTGTGTGTGTGTGTGTGTGTGTGTGTGTGTGTGTACAATTTTTGTAGAGTTAGAGTTTTGGGCTTGTACAGGCCTGCTTTTGATGCCCCAGGGTTGGATTTATATTTGTTTCACAATAAGGTTAGCATATGTGTGTGTTGTGTCGATAACGTACCATTTACTCTGTGTTTTCAATTTCAGCTTTTACATGTCAACTGTATTCTAGTCTTCGACAGCGGTATAGAGATCACCACTTTATTGTCATCATTACATTATACATGAATGTGTTCATGAGACTGTTGCTCTAATAACTGACTGACGCCGCAGATGTCTGCAGCTTTCGTGCTTGCTTGATGCAGGAATAAATGACAAATTAGGTGTGGAGTACAGCCTGTCACTGTGCCAGACTGGATTGGAATGCGATAGCGTCATTATGGTCATCCTACTAAATAGCGCTATCCTCGGTTAGATGTCAAGCTCAAGTACTTTACAATGCGCACTATTTTGACACAACGGGCTGCATACAATAGTGTGACCGACTACCTGGTAGTGTTAACCATTTGTGTAGCGTGTCATTCAGTTGGATGTCAGTCTTCGCTTATGCCTTGAGTTTGTATACCAACGACTGTACTGGCCTCTCTTCTAAGAACTAGTTACGGGATTTTACATATGTGCATAATGTAGTGCGTGCGTTTACACACCGGTCATCGGTTTTTAAGTCTCTCATTTGAAGGATTTGTGGGAAGTGGGGGTTGGAAACAATGTTATGTCTGAAGAAAAAGAATGGAAACAGTCCGGCGGAGATTCGAAACCGCAATCCCAGGATCATTAGGATTACGAGTCTGGCACTTTACTCTCTAAGGTTCTCCTTTTCGCCACCCCCCCCCCCCCCCCCCCCATCTTTATCATCCACATCGATCAGCGCCGATCATGTTCTCATATTTTTTTTTACCATTCATGCCCTGCTCTCATGGTGATGTCAGTTTTGATATTGTCTCAACGTTTATGCTTCTGGTGAGTCGTGATCATTGGTATTTCCTCGTTCTTGAAAACCGAGTGGTGGCTGTGTGTGTGTGTGTGTGTGTGTGTGTGTGGGGGGGGGGGGGGGGGAGCAGGAATGAGCAGCATGAAGATAATGCCACTGAAGTGGCTGAGAGAGAGAGATAGATATATAGATAGACAGATATATAGATAGATAGATAGACAGATATATAGATAGATAGATAGAGAGAGAGACAGAGAGAGAGAGAGAGAGAGAGAGAGAGAGAGAGAGAGAGAGAGAGAGAGAGAGAGAGAGAGAGAGAGAGAGAGAGAGAGAGAGAGACAGACAGACAGACAGAAGAATGAATGAATGAATGAATGAATAAATGATTCTTTAATTGTAAAGGCCACCAGCCCATCACAATAAAACACATAAAAGATCGTCACACATGATAAAGCACACAAAAAAAAAAAAAAAAAAAAAACAAAACAAAACAAAAAAAAGGGGGGAACAGCTAAATCATACTTATTCGCCAGCGTAAAACAGTATATATGAATCTCTTTATACATACGGAAAATGTAACCAAAAAAAGCAATTAAGACACAATTGGCAATGAAGCAACTAAACACAGTTACTAATGTACACATTAGGAATTCAAGTTTCTGATACAGAGAGCTTTGTGAACAAAAATGCGACATCTTTTATCAGTTTTTGGTTTGTGCTTGACATCAACAATATGAATTCAAAAAAGATGGCTGCCCCCAGCATTTGTGAGGAATAAACTGGGCACGAATATCTTCATACATTGGACATATCAAGAGAAAATGCATTTCACTCTCTTCAACATCACAACAAAAAGGACAGCGAGAATCAGTATTACGACCAGGTTGAAACTTAAGAAGGTGAGACTTCAAAACGGACATCCCTATTCTAAACCTTGTAAAAGACTTTCTCACAGTTATATTCTTAATTAAAGATACATACTCAGAGCAAATAACATCGCGTTTGAAAAAGGAATACACATAAAAAAAATCATAAGAAGATAAAGAAGATCTTCAGTCCTGCTTAAAACAGTCAATAAGACGTTGCTTAAATTCTGCTATAAAAACTTTAACATTTCCAACACTTTGCGACTCCCAAACGATTCCAAATCTATATTAAACAAAATGTTGCGCACGCTGCATGTCCATGTAGAATAATTATGACGCTGCAATTCCAATAACATATTGTAGGCCTTTTTGAGTACCTTGAATTATATAATCTTGTCAATATCAGCCAAAATTTAATACATCTGGAGTAAGTAGCCAAAGTGTGTGTGTGTGTGTGTGTGTGTGTGTGTGTGTGTGTGTGTGTGGAGGGGGGGGGGAGGTACCTTCCAGTTTCCCAATAAATTAATTGCCTTGGAGACTTATAACTTTACACCAAGAAATCGCTTCAAAGCTGTGAGATGTACTCGTTCAATTTGGTCTCGGATCCCGGACAAGCCCCAAATTTCTGAACCATAAGTAAGAATAGGCAGAATTTGCGAGTCAAAAAGTTTGAAAAACACTTTTGGAGAGAATTCACCAACAGACCACAATAACTTCATAATTGCTGAAACACCCTTGCTGGCACGCCCAGCTAAGTCTTTTCATGGTATGAGAAAATGAGTTTGGTGGACATAACAAACCTAGGTATTTGTGTACATGTTAACAATTTTCAGTTCATAACCATTAAAATGCCACTTTTCGCTTTCACCTTTCAATGAAACCCCCATTTCGAAACACAACAATATTCGACTTGTCAAGATTCACAACAAGGCCCAAACGTTTTGAGCTTTCACAAAGTATGTGCAGCTGGGTTTGTAGACCAATAACGGTGTCAGAAAATAGAACAACATCGTCTGCAAATAACAAGATAAATAGTTCTATTTAGTTCTGGGGCAAGCTGAATGCCATGTCTACCATGTTTGGTAATATCACAAGTAAGCTCAATAATAAAAAGTGAGAACGACACAGGAGAGCACACTTCACCTGTTTTACACCTTTAGGACAAAAAAATCTTTCAGTTAGATCTGCTCCTGCACGCACACGTGCTTTGACAACTCTGCACATGCTACGCAAGGCAAGAAAAAATTTTTTACCATTCAAACCATGCTTGCCTAATACTTTCCACAATCTATCTCTGCAAACCGAGTCAAATGCCTTGCGAAAATCAATAAAAGCAACATATAATTTTCTGTGCCTTAAAAGCTGTTTCTGAATCATAGAAAAAAGTGTAAAAATATGATCAGTGGTACTGTGATCTGGTCTAAAGCCAGCTTGTTCCACACTATTAACATTGTTCATTTCAATCCAGTCAGTATTACGTTTATTTAAAACGTAACTGTACAGCTTGCTACTGATGTCAAGCAAAGAAATTCCTCTGAAATTATCTGGAACAGAGGGGTCACCTTTTTATGTAATGGTAGTAAAATTGACAATGGACCAAGCATCTGGAAATAAGCCCTTGTCAAAAAGATTGTTGAAAAGCTTCGTGAGAAATGGTAAAATCTGTTCACAACTATATTTGTAAAATTCTCCAATAAGGCCATCAGGCCCAGCTGCTTTGTGATACTTCAAGGCACCAATAGCTGAGCGTATCTCGTGAGAAATAATTGGTACATTTAGAGATTCACAATCAAGAAATACAGAATTCCCTTGTTCACCAACCTCGTCAGACAAATCGTAAGTATCAACATCACTTACAGAGTTGAATACGTTCTTAAAATGATCACACCACTGTTCTTTTGAAACATTTACACCAGTAGCTCCTCTCGCACGCACAGCACGTATAGTGTCCCCCCCCAAAATTTACGTGGGTCATTGGAACAGTTGTTAAGATTATCAATGATACTATCACGATGCGTTCGCTTTTTATCTGCTATAAGTTGTTTGTACTGTCTTTTTTTTTTCCACAGTAAGAGAGTCTATCTTCAACAAAGTTAGAATATTGACATGTGCGGAGACGTTGCCTCAGGAGTCGACGACTTTTGTCGACGCTCTAGGTCAAACCAAATCCGCAGTTTTTCCGCACCCAGAGTATGTGTCATCAGCATACTCTCACCAGCCTTATGTAGACAATCATTTAACTTGGAAGGGCTAGGTTCACATCAGTGTTTATCAGATCAGTAGCTACATCTAATTTGTCTTTAATTTCATGTAACTGCATCGAATTTAAAAATATGTCTTTCATGTCATCTTTCCACTTATATTTACTTAGCTGTGCAGTTTGCTTTGGTAAATATGCAGTGGAAACAATAGTCGAATCGGCCAAGAATTTCAGCTCAACAATTGTATGTTTTGATTCAATCAGGGGTACTACATTTAAAAACTCTGGCAAAATGGCAATAAAATAACCCACAACACTTGAGCCATTGGGTGAAGTGTACGTAAACTGCCCAGAAAACCCATAGGATTTAAACACCATTTAAAATACACAGACCAATTCTTCACAGACATTTAGTAACAAACGACCAAAAGCATTTACGGACGAATAACGAGAAACACGCGCAGTTCTCTCATCAACTTCTGGATTATCGTCTGCTGAATCTGTCAGATCTGCCAGATTCTGAGTTGGATCACCAAAGTCAGCTTGTATGGAGCCAGTTCTTGCGTTCAGATCACCACAGATAATCATAGGTAAATCGCTATGTTCTCTCATAAGTTCAAGCAGGCAGTCCTCTAATAATGGAACACCATTATAAATGTCAGTCTCTTCATAGTAAGGATAGGTTTCAGGTGGCAAGTAACAGTAACAGCCTACCAACAAAGAATCAGTTTCTGTGGCTAGAATATGTTTTGAAAGCTTCACGGAGACAATGTTATCTATCTCAGTCTCTATTCTTTCAATAAAATGGCATAACTTCTTTCTAACCAAAAAAAACCCCAACTCCACCTGATAAACGACCGTGAATGTTATCACTGAGCTTAACGCCCGCCGAATCAAAGACTTTGTGACATGAGAACAGTGACTGAGGAATTGATTTAGTGAAGGTTTCACACAAAAAAGCAAAATCATATTCATTTATCCAAAATGTGAGATCACATTCATTGTCATATGGCGATGATGTGTGGTGTCGTGGTTTATAGAGTGCGCCGTGCAGCCAACACCTCCGTCTTCAGCACTCGAGGTTTCTGTAGGGGTTACCCCGCCCTTAGCTCATGGTCCAAAGTCCTGCCCTGTGAGCACAGGGGGGATTGTTTCTCCGAGGGTCCCACCCCATAGCTAGAGGTTTTAACGCGCCTCATGATCGCGTGATGAACCCGTCATGGGACATATGGGGTATTTCTTGAGTGCAGCAGTGCCACCTGCTGCCCCACCCCGTCCTGCTGGGAGCACCGCCAGTTGGTCCGGGACTGCTTATTCGACCAGGCGGGCCTGACTTATATCGCAGCTAACCCTCATATCTGAGGGCCGTTCCCCTATCCGCCACCCGGGGACCCGCCGGGTTGGGGATGGTCGCCCCGCCACTGAATTGGAAGTAGCCTGTCCCTGGAGAAATGGCTACATTTATCAACGAGGCTGGGCTGACGCTGTGAGGCGAACGAAGAAGAAGAGAGATCACATTCATCTGTGATGGTCCGTAAGCCTTCAACATTAATTGTCATAAATGATAAAATTTGTTTTGAATTAGAACTAGTAGAATCACACCGTTCATTCCTGCTGCTAACACAAAGTGATGTGCCTTGGCCTAGCCCCTATCTTCTATTGCTCTGGCGCAGACTGGCGTCCAGCGTGGACTGACGCCTCTGAGCACGGTTTCTTGTCGTCAGCGAGGATGAGCAACGAAGTTCACAGCTTTGACGTCCGTTCTGTTGGCTGCAAGGTCCTCTGTCATCGCTGGTAGTTTTGCTGGTAGTTTTTGTCACAACGTCACTGCCAGAGGAGTGCCGTCTTAATCCACCTCGTCGGTGTGATAACCCAGATGATACATCACGTGGTTGATCAGCCTGCAGAGCCAGGGAGGAGTGTGAAGAGGCAGGCTGTGAATCTCCCACACGACGGGAAGCAGAACTGGCTGCTGACGGCACAGTGTCGACATGTTCCGCTGCCTCGGGAGACGCCTGGACACCTCCGACACCAAGAACAGCCCCAGTGCTCCAACTGCCTCAAGGACCGTAGTCGTCTGCGTCCTGATGCAGGTCCACACCCCGACTGCTGGTGACGGCTTCGTCCGGTCTGGAAGCGGAGCCAGGTTCAGAATGCACCAGCTGCTGCAATGGCATCTCCAGAACGAACTGCTCACCCTGTGTACTGCAGCCTTCAGGTGAAGGAAGGGAGGAGGGGGAACGGGACTGTCTTCCCGAGTATGAGAGATACCTCCCATGCCGGGTCGGGCAGCACTGGGAACGGTGTTCTGGGAAGAAACAGCAGAGGGCACTTTCATATAGGGACGTGGTTGAGCAGGGCAGGGACGTGGTGTTGCAGAGGCAGGGTGAAAGACATCGTGGAGACAGAGAGAGAGAGAGAGAGAGAGAGAGAGAGAGAGAGAGAGAGAGAGAGAGAGAGAGAGAGAGATGGGAAGGGGGCAGTTTTCACTGAAAGATCCCCCTGTATCCTTACGGAGACAAGCTAGATTCTGGTGGAAAATGTCCACTGGAATCACAAGCACAGGGACCAACAGAAAGTATAACACTCGTTTCTCTGGTTGCGCTAAGCCACATGGGTTTTTTTTTCATGTTTTTGGTTAACTCACCTGAATATATGCAATATATCTTTCCGTCTTCTTGATTTGTTTTAGTGTTTAGCACGTGCTTTTCAATGGTTGAGAAGCAACATTGAACTTTAATTCATCTTTCTCTTATACCGTTTTTTGTACTCCGATGTTTTAGTTTACCGTTATAGCCATTACTAACGGCTTGTAGCGGCCTGTAACGGTTTTTTCTTCTTATGGAATATCACCGAAAGTACTTGGCCGATCTTTGTGAAAATCAGCAGGCATGTTCATTATGGGTCAAGGTTGATGCCCGATGTTTTAGTTTACCCGTTTATAGCCATTACCAAACGGTTGTAATGGCCTGTAACGGTTTTCTTTCTTTATGGAATATCTCAAAAAGTATTTGGCCGTCGTTCTGAATTTTGTAGGTATGTTCATTATGGGTCACGAGTAATGCCCGATGTTTTATTTTACCGTTATATCCGTTACTAACGGCTGTAACGGCCTGTAACGGTTTTCCTTCTTTATGGAATATCTCCGAAAGTATTTGGCCGATCTTTGTGAAAAATTAGCAGGCATGTTCATTATGGGTCATGGATGATGCCCGATGCTTTAGTTTTTCACGTTATAGCCGTTACTAACGGTTCTAACGGCCTGTAACGGTTTTTCTTCTTTATGGAATATGTCTGAAAGTACTTCGCCAATCTTTCTGAAAATTAGCAGGTATGTTCATTATGGTTCATGGATGCCCGATGCTTTAGTTTATCCCGTTATCGCCATTATGAAAGGCTGTAATGGCCTGTAACGGTTTTTCTTCTTTATGGAATATCTCAAAAAGTATTTGGCCGATCTTTCTGAAATTTGTAGGTATGTTCATTATGGGTCACGATAATGTCCGATGTTTTAGTTTACCGTTATATCCGTTACTAACGGCTGTAACGGACTTTAACGGTTTTCCTTCTTTATGGAATATCTCCGAAAGTACTTGGCAGCCGATCTTTGCGAAAAATTAGCAGGCATGTTCATTATGCATCGCCGGATGATGGCCCCGGTGTTTTTAGTTTAGTCACGTTATAGCCGTTACTGAACGGCTGTAACGGCATGTACACGGTTTTTTTTCTTTTGGTTTATGGAATTATTCTTCAGAAAGTCCGTGACAATTTTCTGATGTTCATTTTGAAGCCGAAAATGTCCGATGTTTGGGAGTACCGTTACATCCTGATAACGCTGTACGATGTTTACGGTGATCCTCGTTATGTATATCTTACAAACGGATCTTTGTAATAGCAGGTATGTTCCAGTTTACGGATTCCGGTCTTTAGTGGAATATCTCAGAAAAGTTACTCAGCCTGACGTTTCTGAAAGCTTTGTTAGCGAATATGTTCAAGTACTTAGCTGATGGGTGTGAAAAATCCGATTATGGTCAGAATGCCCGATGTTTTCGTTGTACTAGTATATCTGTTACTACACGGCATGTAACGAACTGTAACGGTTTTCCTTCAGCGGCGAACGGGCCTGGTACGGTTTTTCTTTTTTCCATGGAATATTCTCAGTAAATATTCTAGTCACATAAAGTAAGCAGTTTCATGTACCCCGCGCACACGTCAGTTCGATTTCCAAACTGTTAAAAGCCCCACGATTATTGAGGAATGGAATCATCGCAATTAAATTCAGTTTATCTTTTCAACGTACATTATCGCGAATTCATGGGATCTAATGCACGGTGGGATTTTG